>QNGE01004507.1:0-13582 GCA_008508345.1 Paragonimus westermani
AACCACTGATGTATTGCTGTCTATGATGATGATGATGTTTTTGGAAGCCATTGACAAGAGTCCACGTTCCTTCATTGTGGTGTCACGTTTGAGGCCGACTTGCGTTGACAGTTGTCTACACTCGCAGATTGACATCAAGGTCCTGTTCCAATTTGAAAAGAAAGCGGGTGAGAATGTCTCTTTCACTTGAAGATCGTAAAGCATACACAAAGGTGAAACATTTAAATTGTTCATCGATCATTGATTTGAGCTTGGACCGCTCAGATTTTTGGTTGGTAGTACCATCAATGGTATACAGTCTACTCCCCGCTTTTGACCAGTTTGTGACACTAGCACCTTTTGTCGGCAATTGCCGACTACTCCCCGAAGATCCCTGTCAGCAGTTTCGTTTTCCCGGCTAGTGCATGATCGCAAACGTATTTCAACAAGATGAGGTCGACGTACTTTTCGTGCTCACGTGCACCCAGTGTGTGAAGGAGTACGACTTTCTGGGTGTCGTCGTATAAGCCAAATTGGTCCACAATTACGACTTCTATTGTCTGTACCACGATTCGGGTTGTATTCAAACTCGGTAGTGCTGTTCGTAAGCCGAGTGGGATCGAGTTGACTGTATAGTTAACGCATAAAAAACTACACGAAACGACAAATGTGCCACAGTACAAGGGGAAAAAGCATTGTGTAAGGTAAAAAATGGAAAAAGATGTAGGGGGAGAAATTGGAATAAATCACATCGATGCATACACATCCATTGCACGAGCGCCATTGACTTGCATTCTTCACCACATCAGACAACCTCCCCAGCCAAAGGCGTTCATTGTTGCAAGCGTTGCATGTAATAAGAAAATGAATAACGCCAACTAGAATACACGTGAATAACAGTATACAAAATATATGTGAACAGCAAAACTGCGTGACAAAATGTGTGGGCTTATCAAAATCCGTTTAGGGCATTGAAAATGATTGTTGTGGATCACGGATTGAACCAGTGGAAGCTTCAGATGTATGACGGACGGCGGGTTGACGTGAGAGTAGTACTTGACTTGTAGTATTTTGAGTTGTTTTGTTCAGCCTGCTGTGCGGCAGTGACTAAACACTACTCTTGATGCGTCTCATAGAAGTGTATGATAACTTGAGCAGTTGGAGCGGTGTTCGTAACCAAGACATATTCCGAACAATGAGCAAGGTATTATGCTGGTAGCACCAATATCAGGGTTGCTGACAGAGTTGGGACCGCTGACCATGTCAAGCTTTCCATACCAGGTGCTGTGTCGGAACGTCTCTGTTAGACGTTGTGCCTTCCTCGGTTGAATAGACGTAGCTGTTTTTATGGTTCACATTAGCCTTTAAAATGTAGGTCAAATGGGTGTCGATGTCGAGGCACGTTACATATTGAATACAGCATTTTGGAGAGATGATTGACCTGATACATATATGACAGGTTTGACGAAGTAATTAAGAGACTTTTGGGGGCGAATGCATTGGAGGTGTGGTGGTGGCTTTACCATGATGTTTCAGCTGACCGAACAGCGACCTGCCAATTTCGAATGAGGTCATTTGAACCCTTACAATACGCTTATTGTTATTCGGACCTCAACCAGAAAGCTGTGAGCGCCCTGTTCACACAAGTTTCTGTGAGATTACATTCGTACCGAACCCAAGTCACACTCTGACCACCAGGCTGCCGCTTCCAACCCAACCCGCCACTCACGAACAAGGCACGATATGGCAGGCAGTGAGATGGCACTCGTAAGATGTGACCAGGCCAGCGAAGCCTGTGAAACGAAACCAGTGTGCTCAGAGGTCGACGGAGTCCATCCGTTCCGAAATTCATAGTTGGTGATACGGTATCCGCGCTACACGTCACTAATGTTTCGGAGACGCTGATGGGTGAGAACCCATACTCTCCGAGCATCCTCCGTGACTTCACAGACCGAGAGTTTGCGGAGCAGACACATCAGTTTTTTGACTAAGGTTGAACATCCATCTACAAAAAGAGCGGGAGGAAGTTCGTCTGGGTTGGATGCTCTGTGACATTCCAGGAACTTGGCCACAAGTGAAACTTTCTTCCCGATGACAGAGAGGCATCAGCAGACCAATAAGTACGGGCACACTCGAAAAGTGTAGCCATTGGCGCTGGTAGCCAATTGAATTGCTGTTGGAAATGCTCAGACCGGCGTCCTAAGCGCCATTACAGGTTATGAATAAGCTAACCAGTAGCATCGCAGGTTGCCTAGCTGATACCTGGCCTCCTGCTACCCGTGGCTCGGGTGAGGTGGAAGGACTTTCACGAGTTCCCGGTAGCAGCGGCTGTTTACATTTGGATAGCGCGTCATGTCCACCAAGCCTCGCGATCCTCACTTAGTTGCTCTCGGGATTACTTGCGGGCCGAATTGTATTCGATGCTGGCCGAAATATTCCGGCAAGCGTTAAGAAATTCCAGTGGTCGCATGGAGACCCAGCAGTTGGCAGCTGAACTAGTAGTATTACTACACGAGACATTGCTGCGTTTATGCATTGCATGTCGTATATGTGCCCGATGTGTTTCAGTGTCGTCCAGTGGGTGGAGTTTTAGACTTGAGGCAAACGCACTGTGGTAGGTGTAGGGTGATTGTACCTCTGCTAGGTTAGGTGTATCAATTTGTGATTGACGATGAAGTAGCCTACTACCAAGGCGCAGAAAAAACTTGGCACAAACAAGTACATATTGGGAATTCACATAGTTACGCCAGATTGACCTGTAATATTGGAAGCAACCGCGTCACTGATAGCTGATGGCAATGTGGTCAATATGTGTCCATGATTGACTCGGCGATGGAGGTCACCAAGTGGTGCACTGAGGCCTAGAACGTAGAAAATTAGTACTTGCTAGAAGCAGGCCGTTATCAGCACAGGACTCCAACAATCGCTCACCGTTTTCTGTTCAGGGAGTACCGTAGGAGTTTGGATCACCTAAGTCACACTGATCAGCGTTTGCTTCTCAGAACCGCCGTACGGGAGTGTTTGTAATCGAGTCCAGTTAACTACGAACACGGGTAGCTGACACGAACGACGGTTAATGGATAACATGCGTAGAAACCCTTTCCGATTTGCTCAAACAGCTAAGCACAAGAACCCTTAAAAACATGGACAGAGGAGATTCGGGATTGGCGGTGTATTTAGCTATTAGATGCTTTGCAAAGTCACATGAGATACTTGTCTGTATTTGTAGAAATAGATTACCTGGTTGCGTGGATACGCGAAGCTACATCTGAATTTCACGGTGATCCATATGTCATCAACAGCTTGCGATACAATTCTGGCTATGGAATCGTGTTCTTCTGATCAGATATACCCCAACTCTAGCAGACTGCTGGGTGATCTGGCTCACCGTTGCTTGAAATGGTTTCATCTGTGACGCTTCGAATTGACGGTGTTCTTCCGACATCAGTCGTGCGATGGTCTGCAGACAACGTCATCCGTGGTTCTTACTATCATCCAGTCACCCAACCAAAGTAGGTCGGTGGCGATTTTAATGTTGCTTATCGCACCGATTGTGAGATTTGTATATTTTTGTTTATCTCAACATATGGATGGGAAGTGCAGGGATGAAAATACCGCTAACACTAGTATTTTCTACTTACTGCACGCAATCTCTCACAGTTTGATTTTGGTTCGTAGAGTAGCAGATGCGTGCACATAAAAGCGTCAGAATTGTTTCCGTACGGGAGTTTTCGGTTGACTTGCCTGTTGACCTGCTGTCAGTTTTGTTGCCGCTGTCATACCTCTGTTTAAGGTTAACGAACGATGTTGTTGGACAGTATGGGAATTCCTCTATTTATTGGAATCGTAACATTTAACAGAGCTGCCAAGTAAGGGTTTCGGCTTTACGCTGTCAGGTGGTGCTTTGCTGCTCGATAGAGGCACGTGGAGACTAGGTGTTATTGTCGGGTTTCCTTAACGTATGTGAGTACAACTGGCGTTCGAATCTGCGACAGTGTTACTATTAGTTGACGCCTTTGCAACTGAGGCTTCTTGAATCATCAGCCTAGGGGCTGTTACTTAGCTGACATCCCGTGTTTAGCGTCTACGAGGGTTGACAAATCTCAGGCGCTTTCCCTAAACTTTTTTCGATTTAGTTCTACTAAAAATTTGGTGCCAATGTCTGTTGTCTAACCAAATACGTTTTTTTGTTTATTGTGAGATTGTTTCTGCTCAGGTAGGGCTTGAATCGTGTTAAGCTATCTTACTCAGATTGTATGCTGGTAACTGTCACTTACTTAGCGGGTTCCAAGTTAACCGTTTTCTATGGTTCTATTTTAGCAGAATTACGCCAAAATGAATGTTGGTACTGTTGGTCCGGCTGGTGTTGTGCCGAGGCCACGATTTCCTAGAACTACCCCGCAAAATTTTAAACCTTCAGCTGGCAATGCTTTCCAGACCTCTTCCGTACTCCCGTCTATCAACTGTTCCACTCCTGGCAATGTTCCGTCCCCTAGTCCCCAAAGTGTTATCGAAAGCAACTGCGCCGTCCCCACTACACTTCAATCCTCGATTAATCTTCGCGCGAGTTCACTGGAGAGTTTTAATCATGCCCCATGCTTGACCACTACTATGAAAAAGACCTTGACTGTTCGTGCCCTGTTCGATTATGATCCGTCATCTGATACCGGACTGCCTTGTCGAGTAAGTTTCCCTTATTCACTAGGAAACACCGTTGCCCGGCTATGGTGGCATAACCGGGCGCTTGTTTTGTAGAATGTCTGACAATCATTGCACATGGCATTTAAAGTAAGAGCTGGGTGAACGTGAAACCCAGGGCTTGTTTTTCTAAGACTGGCAGTATTCTACCGCTTAAGATGTATTTGGCGTCAAGGGGTTCCTCATTTGAACTTGAGAGTAACACTCATTTGAACATTCTAAAACACCTTAAGGTTATGAAACAGAGCGATTTGTGGCCCGTTGGATTCTTTTGATTCGATGTTTGCGTTCAACCCTATGTGTCCAATGACACAAACAGGCCTGTCTTTAAGAGATTAGGATACACGTTTTTAACTGTGAAGATCTATCAAGTGCGCTAGCCCACGTCTCAAAAACTTTACAGATCTAGATAGATATACCCTGTATCAAGAATAGCAACCCATCGCTTACCACACCACGCATCGTTTGCCGAGCTCACAGTTCATGGGCGTAAAATATGGGGCGGCCAATCGATACGCTAGTAGATAACAAGGCAAATGACAGTACAAAAACAACACCCCTTGATGGTCTTAATCTCTTGGATTCACCCATCCAATCCCAGTTGAAGAACATCAAAAGATATGGCGTCCAGTCGTGTTCAATTTTTTGAATGTTGCTTGACTGAATCGTCTGTGAACTGTGCATAATGAAGCGGCCCAGTAGAATGTGCATGAAAGTTGTCTAATCAGTGCGATCTTGCTCTCATTTTCAATTAAGCTGTTTTTGTTGACAGGATATTGACATCTTGGTTGTTTTAGTTTAAACGGA
Organism: Paragonimus westermani; assembly: GCA_008508345.1. Taxonomy (NCBI): domain Eukaryota; kingdom Metazoa; phylum Platyhelminthes; class Trematoda; order Plagiorchiida; family Troglotrematidae; genus Paragonimus; species Paragonimus westermani. The sequence goes on from QNGE01004507.1 coordinate 5,485, forward strand.
AACCGAATACCACTGCTTGACTCCCCTTGATCGTTAGGCCATGACCTGTTGTTATCATGATTGTATGGCATTAGTATTGACTTAATTTATCGCTGTCGATGGTGAGTTAGCTAAGGTGTATTGGTGGCTTGGACATCCTTGTTCTCTGATGTTCATTCTACAGCTGTTGTGAGCGATCGAAAAACGGTCTTGACTGGTTTATCGATGTTCGAAATTTAACTAACAGTACTGACACCATTGACACATGCAAGGTTAAAATAAAAAACCAAACCAATTTGGGTTCACAGATTGTTGCACTTCGCAAACTGTGCCTTGTTCGCGCTTTATATGTTAACGGCACTTCGGATGCTCCCGCTATTTCCAACCCCGCTGGTCACACCAAATTCTTCACTACATTGTTCTTTAAGCTGATTCCAAATCTGGTTATCATACTGGTTTTACACAACGAACGCAGATTTCTATCCTGATAGAAGGACTACAAGTCGCATGTGGTCGCTGACGATGGGAAATTGTATAGCCTCGTTTCTAATTGATCTGTTCCAACTAAAAATGGCAACGTCTCAGCATTTCGTAAGTCTAAATCAACAAGCGCACTGGTTTCAGCAGGTGGATCGACTTCGAAAATGCAAGCGAAACAAAGCTTTAAGCCCATCCAATGTTTTACGGATACATTTACTGCATTACCCTTTAGATTACTTATTCTTCCTATATACGATTGGCTGAGGTCATTACACTTCATAGTTCCAAACAAATCCACATTGAATTTCTCTTACTGGGTTACTGATGGAAGTGACACAAGTGACCGCTGTATGATCATCCTCAAAGCTTCGCATTGTTTTCATTCTCCATACGCGTGCACACATGACGAATGAGTCAAACTTTCTGTGGGCTGATCATCACATGACATGGAGATATGCCGTGAGGCGTGTGCACATCGAGTAGTTGGCACTGAACTGATGGACCAATGCTCCGAGCGGACGCTCTCAGTGAAAATATTTTATGCCATGAAGTTCAATTTTGCACAATTTCCAGAAATCCAAGATTTTTGAGTTTGCGCTTTCCGGAGATCGCCAAATGGTTCCAGAATTATGGATGTACTGTCACTTATTCCTTGAAAGGTTGGTCTCCACTTGTGAACAACAGTAAAGGAGGTTGACTTTTAGTTTGCCTTTTTGAATCGAGAACTGAGTCCTTTGGCTGACATCTAATCCAACCAAGAGTCTTTATGATTTCGAATCAATGTCTGTGTCGGGCATCTTCACTCAGAGCGTTGTAAGATCGTATATAACCGAATTGTAGAATGACGTAACCATCTATCTTCCTAACGCAACCACATTATGTTTACACCTAGGACAACAAAAATTTTTCTAGCTACCGTGGGGATTAGAGACGGGGTTTATCACAGTACAATAATTTTTGTTAAATATCTTCCTGGTTATGTTCCTGAAAAGATCGCCAACATACCCGCTACTCTTTATATATTACCGTATTCTAGGAAATGGATGATTTCTGGTCAGCAGAATGCGTAAATTTTTTTTAAAATTACTACGGAGACATCAACTGCAAGGTGTTCTTATGCTCATGCAATCAATTTTTCAATGATATTTAGACCATAAATTCCTTTGTTTCGATTTTTTGGTTGGGTAGCCTTACGACAGTAGCTTCACGAATTCAGTGTAATGATGTCCAAGTTGTTTTCTCGTAGCTTTCTCCCATCTTCTGATAGCAAGTCACCATTCCAGCCTGTTATCCGCTTCGTCAAGACCGCATTTGTTCTTTTTTGTTGAATATTACAATTGCCGGTTTTCGTTTCGGACCCTGTTGTACCTCAGCGCCGCTGTGGATGTCTGATTGTAAGGCCACAGCTTCTCTTTTTTTATTGATCACACTGGCCCAGCCTGACAGACGGAACTCTCAACATTATTTTTTATCACTGTGCTTGCGCCCGCTATGAATTCATCTCGCACTCTGAGAGGTGTCACGAAAAGAACAGGCTCGTTGGACTGAAGGTGATTAGGTCTGTAGACTCAGAGTAGCCCCAGTTACTTCAGTTGTAATCCATGATGTCATTTGGTTTGAGTGGTAGTGCACCTACATTTGGGTTCTTAGTTGGTAACTCTATCGTTTTGGAGCAATTAGCAAAGCTTCTGGTCATCAATGTACGCCACATTTCTACTGCCAACCACAATACTTCATTGGTTAATATTGTCATCTAACTGTCCTAAATTCTTGAGAAAATGGAATGAAAGAATAGGATGGATGAAGTTTACTTCTCACAGCCCCTGTCTCTACTCGTGCAAACTAGTAGCCAACCGAGTTGCAAGAGAATGTAAGACAGTGTCTACAAAACAACTGACTTCATTACTGCTTTCACCGCATTCGCACTACTGAACATGTTGGTTTCACCTTCGAACTGATGTTGGTCATTTATTTCAACTAATTAAAAAAAATCCTATCTGGCTTGTTTAGATCTGAATTTTTAACTTTTAGATACCCCTAAATCTAGTTCATTGCTTCATTTTATTGCCAGCTTTCTCATTGGACGTGTTGCTGCTCGGTTAAATTTGTTTTTCTGCTACAAGGTTCACGCTTACAAGCCGCTCGGCTAAGTATGTGCATTTTGAAGTGCAGTAGAGTCTCCTTCTCTGATCCCAGTTCGGTTCACTTCCCTCTTTAGACACTTTATAACCTGTTAAAAATTTACCCGATATTTGTTCTAATCTATCATCCGCCGTTTTTAGTTGGAGGAAAAAAAACTTGGTTGCACTTCTAGCTTGCAGACTCAGCTGGTGTTTCCTGCCGTATCACTGCTCGGGTCACCAAAACGTTTGAAGTGACTAGGGCTCTAACTCATAACTGGCTTGTCGATTTTGGTTCATGAGATCAACAGAAGTGTCACGGATAAGTATCGTAACTCAACCGTGTTCCTGCACCTCCAGTGATCTTGACCCCGTTATTTAGTGGATAGGTATCTAGACCACCCCACTGGTTGTGAGTTCGGTTCTCCAGCAAAGCATAATCAGTAGTTCACATCGCTTCACTGGTGGTCACCGGGATCAACTGTCTGCAAACTTAATCAAACCCGTGTGCACGTCAGTCACAAATGGCTAATCGATTTCTGTCTTCGAAGACATGCGATAGCTATGGAAAGTGACCTACTATCGATTTTTAGCGTCGCTCTCGGTAGGATCGAGTTGTATTTCAGAGAGTGCTTGATCGATGTGGGCCCACAGGGTAGGAATAAGTGTTTTCTCTTAATCGCTTCCAGACAAGTCTTTAGGCCGCTTGATTTTATGATGAGTGAGCTTTGCTCATGGCATCGTATAAACCTGTAGGTTAAACTTAAGCACACGTTTGCTCAGCGCGACTGACTGGTCGATACACTTGTTTCAGCGTTTTGTCATGGATGGACGCTGTTCTTCACATAGTTATGTTCAGAACACGCATCGATTGATATATGTGCTTGTGTGACTGTTGGCGTGTGCCAGATTGACCATTGCTAACCTCATTCGATCAGGTCACATGTGTGTTTGTGTATGCACATATTTTTGATGACGAGTCGTTGTAACCTGGGTTACATAAGATCAGTTACTCTAGGTTTGTTTTTTTCCAACTGTTTTTTGCATCATCTAGATAATTGACACACTTCTTGGGCATTAATTGACATGCAATCAGGGTCTGGGGGAGCAGGGATACAGTTACGTGTTTGGCTTCACAAGCGCTTATGTGTAGAGGGCACTCGGATATCGCTTTGCGTGATTTATCGATGATACACGAATTATTCACTGACTAGAGGTACGTAATCGATTCTAGCATCTGAACGTATGTTTTTTCGATGTGAAGTTAGCTAAGGATACCAATAAAACAACTTTACAGTATGTATCCAACACCACTTGGATGCATTTTTATGAGTTCATACTGCTTGTTTATCAAAACAAGCCTTTCGTCAATAGGTCAACTAATGAGGGTGTGCATACAAAGAACATTCCACTATAAATGCGCACAGTAGCTAGGCTAGAGCTCCTTACTACGGCAGTGGCAAACTGATAATCAGTCCACGTTGATGACGGAAGGTGGGATACGGCTTTTTTACAGGACGGATTTCGCGAAACAATATGATCAGTTGAGTAATCTATTGGAAATGTCTTGATTCGGTGATGCTCCCTTCAAGTGGTATCAAGCGATTGAGGAAGCTGTCCACAAGTTTTGCCAGTTTTTTTCCGACTTAACAGTTACACGTGTTCTGACCACTTTCGAATATGCTGTTATTTTATTTTCAGATATCCACACATGAATTGGTATTTGCAATTTGATATGGCTTGAAATGGCAATGTTGTTTTTTCAATCGTCGACATTGAAGAATCCTATTTGTAGGACACATAGTAGCAGATACAGCTAGTTGTTTGACACGTGCGTTGCAGTGCTTACAGACAGGAAATCCCACCAACAGCATACTAACGATCCAATCAACGAGAAAGCGATGCAATACGATGTGGCGGAACGTGCAATTAAATGCTGAGATGTAGGGAAAGATATTGAATACCAGAGAAAGAGAAGTGTTTGACTTTGGAAAGAGGTTCATTTTCGTGAACTTACAATTGTCGAATCTTCCAGTCAACCTTCTTTTCTGTTATGCTTTCTTTTTGCAATATTTTGGAATTGTTCTTCGTCACTGTTGTGGCTGACCGCGCTACTATCTGGTCAAGTTCCAGGTGGAGTGTATTTTCTGTGTATACAAGGTGTTTCCGATTCTGGGGTCATTGCTTCTCAATGTTGCTTCCATTCTATTTATCGTTTACCTATTTATTACTGTTTATTTCTATAATCTGATGATAAGTGGGCTTGGCCAACTGTTATTTTCTCTCACAGGGGTTGGCGTTCCAACACGGGGACATTCTTCATGTCGTCAATGCTACAGACCAGGAATGGTGGCAAGCACGTCGTCTGATGCTCTACGGCTCTGGCGAGTTTGGCGCGCGTTTTCCAGACGCCAGTTCAATGACCAGCACACTCACTACCCGCAGTCCACTAGGTGTCATTCCCAGTCGTCAACGCATCGAACGTCGTCAGCGCGCTCGTTCGAAGCGTGTCAATTTCTTCGCAAAGGTCACTGTGATCGGATCGAACACGGCACCACAGCTGTGTCCAAATCCCAACGCAACCCTTCCGCCGGTAAATCCTGCGAATCCCGTGAGCTCTGGCCTTCATAGAGATTCCGACCCGTCGCCATCACCATGGCTGAACGGTCAGGATGATGTGGATACTTTCCCTGGCTTGAATTCCACTTTGGATAGGCATAGGAAATCCTGTGAGTTTTTTAAGTTCATCATGATTGAATGTTGACCTCACGTAAACTGCCACCTTGGCGCGAGACATAGGTGATCTCTGTCTGGATATTTCTCATACATTGGACTTGCAAACACTAGTTCGTAGCCTTCTCGCGAATAATCTCTCTGGATGCTCTCATTCAGATCCAACTGGAATGTACGGTTCTTAGTGAATGGTATAATTTCACAAAGTACACCCACACAAGACGCTGGTGCTTATATGTATGAGGAAATCCTGAGAGCGCTACTACTTTGTAGCTGCAGGAATGTAATCACCCAACCATTGGACCCTCCATATTTGCCTTCAGTTGCTCTCATGTAGTGGTACCCATGCATAAGCGGCGGTGCATTTATGAGGGGGACATTTAACTGTGACGTTCCGATGCGCTCATCGACCTACTTTTTCAAGATGCGTATGGACTTCAAAATAATTCAATTCACGCGCTGAAGCTTACACCTGCGTGCAATTAAACAGGGCGCGTGGCCTACAAATCAACAGAGTAGTAGTAAAGCTCCTGTAACGTACCCGTCGGTCACTTGCGAACAGACATAACGTGATACACGTGCATTTGAGAGAATGGTCTAATCAACCGTCTTGCTCCAAGCGAAACAGGATTGGGTGGAAGTTTCTCAGATGGCTGCTGAGACGTTTTTATTTAGACAACCTAATCACTGTTCGATAAATGTAGGCACTGCAACCATAACCATCATGCAAAGATAAAAGACGAAAGCCGTTATTGATGGAAAACTTACCGGTGGACTCAAACGCGGTTGGACAGCGTTAGTTGCTTGTGATGTGATGAAAATGACCAGAGCACCACGAAGATGATCTGTGGGGCAAGTAAATTCACTTTGAAAATGTTCGATCTCAACTTCATTAAGTATGTCATTGCCAACAGCCATGTGTAATCGACATTGGCAAAGGCTTCTGTTATTCCTGATGTCACCGATTTTCGAATAGCGTTTCTAACCACGGATTCAACGGATCACGAGATCACCAACTAAAGTATGCGCCGGAAAGCCGTCTCTTTGTTCGCGGGATTGTTCTACTTGATTTGGGCTAGCTGACAGAAGCGACGATGGTTTAGTTTGCTAACATCCTCGTCACGAAGGGAGCACGTTTTCGAACTGTACACTGACACAGACCACAAATAGGCTCCATAAACTCTTGTTTTCAGAGACAACTAGATGCGTTTTCAATGCCGCAAAGAAATTTGTCTCTGGGTTATTCAGACCTGAAGAAGATATATCGTCTTTCGTAGCATAATGGAACGAGACTGATAGCTTAGTCTGAAAACCGCATTATCAGTTCTGACTTTCTCATCCTCATCTCACGGAGGAAGTCATGCTGGTGCACACTTCCAAGGTATCAGCTTTAGGCGCCTCGGAGCATGGCATATGTGTCGTATAACTTGTTTTTCCATTTCACGCTGAACTATCGTGCTGAAATTCAGACGAGCTTGTTCAGACATGATGGCTAAAATGACTGTCCGGAATTTTAGAATGTGACACCAATGCGGATCACTTTTAATATTCTGGTGAAGAAGAGTATCTGTACGTGCATTTCTGTGTGCCACACCCTCTGCAGGCCAGTCTACGCCGTTATTTGGCCACAACTCGGGCCATGCGTACAGCAGTATTTTTGAGTCCTTCAACACTGATAACAATCATCACCTTGATCAAACATGAATGTGCTCGTATTTTGAGAGTGTCTATTTTTAGTTATCTGGTACACGGCGCGGTTTAGTCTTAAGGCAGTGTTTCACTGAGGACTTCCCATAGGTCAATCCAACAGTAATGTGAGCTTTTGGCTTGCTAACCACACCAACGTTATTCTTCTTAACAGCGAAGCTGTTGCGGTGGAAGTGTTCGCATAAATAAGCTCTTCTGACTTAGCGAATACGCTTACCGAAGAACTTTTCCGCAACTGAAATCTAATTGATTAACAATAATGCTTGTAATTTAATACCATCTGCCTGGCTTTTACGCTTCTGTCTTCTAGATTGTTGTTTGGAAAATGTCAAGTGGTTGCGCGCGATATCTAGAGCTACCTGGTGAGTGTTAATCCGCTCCGACAAGTCCAGATCTGCTATCATTGGACCCAAGACAAAAGTCAGATGGTCACCCAGCGTTGAGAAAATGTAGCCCAACATAATCCCGCTAGTGACGTTAGGTAAAAAAGCATGGCCCAAGTATACTGACTAACGTAAACAAAGTGGTCATGTCATGAATCCACTCTGCCGTCTTCATGAATATTGTCGTAACTTAAGGAAATGGTGCAACCTAAGCTGCGGATCCCTTCCCTGATTGCGTTTGTAGATTGGTACACCTTGATATTTGAATGTTTTCTCAGATTGAGGGTTTTATGAACCCTTTTCCATCAGTCCAGTTGTCTGCATTTCTAGACTTCGGTTGCTCTTTTCCGGTCGAGCCTCAGCATTTATCACTAATGTTTTATTGCTGATGTGGAGGTTGGCGTGGTACTTGAACATAAGGTTCTCCTCCCCATTTTTTATGAATAGATATACACAAACACGAGCGGCAATACGATCTGTTATCCTGATGCTTGTGGGATTAAATCTAGCGTGTGTCTACTAAGCTTTATAAAAGTGTGATACTCGGAATTAGGGGCTTCGAGTAGCCCTAGAAATCGTATTTGAATTGAAACCTTCCACGCAAGCAATAAGAAGACCTGGTACTGGTAGCAGTAAGCAGTTGTTATTCATGAGTTGAAACGCCGAATTTATGGATGTACAGGCGTAATAAGGATG
>QNGE01004507.1:14500-39823 GCA_008508345.1 Paragonimus westermani
TGGGGTCCTCGCGACTCACAGAGTCGGTGGTTGGAGACTCTAGGTGAGATGGCGGCTAATCGAGCTCAGTGGCGTGAATGTTGTCGTTGTTTGTCCGAGTTGTCTGTGAAGCGAGTGTATTTAATGACGCGGGGCAGTGAAAGCCGTAAGGAAGCTGTCTTGCTGACGACGCCTTACTCTCACTTGCAGCTCGGTCGTTTGTTCGCAAGGTGTAGGTACCTTGATGCTGACTGTTTGAATATGGACGTAGTTATTTTCAATAGTTATGTCCCTTCCCGTCCCCTTCTTTTATTCCTTCTCTGTCTTCCTATATAGAGTTTGCTTTTTCTTCATGGTTGTGTGGCAGTTAAGCATTGGTGTAAACCACTGATTTATTGCTGTCTATGATGATGATGTTGATGTACAACAGTACTAAAGAAATCACAGTCTCTCATTGGCTGATCGTATTTGCACATGCGAAGTCACAAACTGTAAGTCAGTTGGTGCAATACGGAACAGATTGGTTGGTGAATACCGGAAAACAACACTGAGACCGTTCGTCCAGTCCTGATGTTGTATCTTTAACGCTATATTTTGATTGGTCATTCTTCAGATCTTCTGTTGTGTCGGGGTTTTGATAGGCGGTGAATCGAGTAGATTTCCACCACAAAAAGCCTATTTGTATTTCGCCTACACGCATTCCAACTGAGCTGGTCTCTCAGTTAGTCACGGCTGGTTACGGTTATTGTGAAACCCTGATTTTTGATAACCGGGCTTAGTCTGATTGGGCGTTGAACCTCGTGATATCTGTTCCTCACTCCTATATCCACTACATGCGATCGTTCTAGGCGAATTTTTCGGCCTTAAGTTGCACTGAACTGATCAACTAGTCAAAGCCTAATTCCACCCTCATTGTTTTATTTCCTGTCAACCGTACTTTGTCTTGATTTTTTTCAGGATGGCAGATACGTGTCTCATTTATGGTTAATGTTTCATACTTGATAGCAGTACGTCAGGTTGACACTGACGCTTAACTGGCATACGCAAAATTACACTATGTAGCTCCTGTTTGCAATTGAAAGGAGGAGGAAAGAACATCCATGTATACTCACAACCTTTTCGTCTTTACCCGAATAATCAGCATCATGGAGACTGCCCGTTGGAAGTGGATAGCCACTTAACGAAGAAGACTGCATCCTTGTTTCTTTCATTGTCTTGTCTCATTACTTGCATTTATTTCGTGGGAAAATCAGTTTGCCAACTGCTACTGGGTTTGATGATTCATCACTTTCCCTAATTCCCACAGCCACAGGATCGGTGGGTCATGAGGTCCCTAGTTCGGGAGGCGTCCACGATCTGCTATCTTCACTTTCTTGTCTACTTCACATCTTACACTGATCAGCTGTCATCAGTTAAGGCATCATCAATGCATGGTCCAACCTTCTTAATCCATGCTTCCTTGTGAATACAGGTGCAATAAGCTTAACGCCTTAAAAAAGTAGTACCTATCGGTGAATTCACTTCTATTGGTGCGTCTCGGTGTACCCACCTATTTAGGGTTAGGTTCGACGGTTAAGGCGGGTGTATATGCGTCATCTATCATGAACCGGCCGTGACAAGCATTAGAATTAAAAAGGAAGATTGTTAAGTATAACTTCCGAAGTGATTGGTTACCTGGCCGTGCATGTGTTGACTAAATGAAGACGTTTTGTCCATGTGGCCACAAGTGCCATTTAATTACTGGACAGGTTTTATTGGGTCCCCCGGTGGTCAAATGCACTAAGAATGATGAGCTTGTTGTTTGATTTAATGGGCTGCTCATTCACAAAACCACAGACGATCTCATACGACCCACTTGGGGTTTAATGGGCTGCGTGCGTACGGTCGGTTGACGACAACCGAGTTTTATCTTTTTTTGTTCATCTATCAAATACAGTGTTTATGGGTTGCCAAATTCACGAAACAATCCACACAGTGTTCAAAACCTCACGCTGAAAATGACATATTTGCATTCGGCAACTCATTTGAGTGCTGTTTGTGCTGTTCATCCTGGGCACGGTACAGTTCGTAGGCCAGTGCGGTTGTTAAGAGCACGCACAGTAAGTGTATGGAAACTCAGTCTGCCTCAGTGCCCTAAATGGACTCCATCGGGTCTGAGTTGAACGACACAGGTAACTCGCAAATGAGTTATTATCCACGAAATTTTGGTAGTAGAATATATAGTAGAGACTCATCGACTACATATGTCTGATGAATGACAACAACCACGGAACCGATCGTGCACTTTCAGTGAATTTTGATTATTGACCACACACTACTTATGTCACCTTACCATGTAAAATTTGACATCTATACTTGTTTGTTTGCCCGCATCCAGCAGCTTCGAACGGTTCGGAGAGGAAGACCCGTTCGGGCAGTCTCACGCGCAGCTTGCTCAAGCGATTTTCATACCGTAATCGCCCCAAAGGTGATTGCCTTCCTCTGTCCGGCTTACCGAATAATCTGGATACAGTTTCTGAAGGTAAGCAGCCTCATATCACCAGTGTTCGCCGCTGTTTCACACTAGTTTTTCTCTTTATCAGGTTGTTGCTCTCCACACGTCTAGAACTTATTTATACAAGCATTGTTTGAGTAACCGCCTATGATAGTTCTCGGATTTGTTTTCGGGTATGAAGGCTTCAGTGTGTCTCTGTCACCATCACCAGAGACAACGCATTTGGAATGATTAATTACCTAGGTGATGGTATTTGCTCTGATGAATTGTTTGACAGGACCGGTAGCAAAAGGTCGATTGATGTTTGGCATGTTTGACCTCAACGTCACGTTAACTACTTGGCTACTTACCAATAGTGCGATTTCAGTGTGCAGTAGTCCCGTCACTGAATTCCGGCGTGAACTGTTTGACTAATCCTACCTAGCCAGCCAATCTTCTGGATCATGTGGTAGATTATATATGACACATTGGGATTGGTGACTGAATCCAAATGTGAAATTTCAAACTTCCGGCGTGGCTTCTTAGCTCAGTTGGTTCGTCACAGCGAGACTGGAATTTGAGACAATGTGACGGCTTGCGCCTCTTGATGACCTATTGGGATAAACTGGGCACTGTGGTGATCACACTGACAGAGGCACTCACACCAGATTGGCCAATAAATGAAAATCTCATGAAAACGACAGAGTAGTGAACAAGACTTCAATGGGTGTTTCCGAAAGAGATAAAGATCTGACAAACTACAGCCTCCTGGTCCTCCACATTGGGGTTGAAGGAAAGTTGGCATATTTTTCCGGAAATTGTACTAATTTTGATACAGTGTCAACTACCCGCTGCCTTGAGGTTCAGACTCTTTGAGCCAAAGCTTTGATTAGGACCCTAATCGTTCTATCTAGTTTTGGACATCCTAGCAGTATCCCAGTTCACATACAACTGGCTCACCCGCAACATAAATAATTCCATACTGCATCGACCGTCTCGCAGTATAACCCGGATCGTTCTCTTTGCTGCATACAGCAAGATGGATAGGCAAAAACCTGATACTGTGACCCCTCCACTATCCTAGCAGACTTAGTCCTCAGACTCCTCCCGGCCCCCGTGTGGGGTGATTACTCTGCTGGTCCCCTAATATTTAGCTAAGCGTAACAGCACTGTGTAGGTAAGTCCCGTCTCTACCATTCAGCCTCATGCTTCCCTCATCCCTTGTTTGGACATGGAATGTGAATCAATATGGGTGCTTTCACCGTTCGCAGTGTAAGGCAGGTAAGCTGATGGCCCCTCCCGCACGAACGTTAGACTCATTGAATGTCGATGTCTGTTCCGGTACCCACATTGACTATCCGATACCGGTTACGCACTGCGGGTGATTTTACGGCCGCCGCTACTAGTCATGCTGGAGTAAGCATATTCCTCAATGCGCCGCATTGGTAGATTGGATTCATGTTAGCAATAGACTGCCGTCTGTTTGTCAAGTTCTAATATTGTCTGCACGCAACACAAAATTTTCAAAAATCTTTTCATTGGCTGTTTCTGACTGTAATGGCGTTGATTTCAAGGTTGCGTCAGATCTGGCCGCTCTCTGATAGTCATTCTGGTCAGAGATATGAACGTCCGAGTCAGCTGTCTTGGTAAGGCTGAGTCTCTTTTAGGTGGCGGGTTTGGGATAGCCCCACATGGCCCGGATAACAAGTGACTGTTCCAATTGTGCGCTGAACACAAGCTATTTTTAACCAGCATCAGTTTCGATATCGTGCGGGTCATTGTCAGAATTGGCGCCCCCTTCTCCGAATTAAACTTAAACTCAGATAGACCACATAGCTCTTAATTATGTGTGGCGGGGCTCCATTCAGGATTGTCGTTCTTATTGGAGCACATACTTGGACTCAGCTCATGGGTTGGTACATTGCCGTTTTGCTTTCCTCTTTGCTGAGCATCGATCCCGCTGACAGCGACCGTTAGCTGTTGATAAACTGGCCATGCCCTCGGTAAAACATAAGTACCAAACTAGCCTAGAAAGCAGGCTTAGCACTTCTCACCCCAAATATCCTAATAGCTGCTGAACCGAGATCTCAGGCCATTCATTAATCGGGCAATGTAGCATGTGGCATGGTGGCTCGTGAGTTGAATAAACATTGTTAGATGCCAGACGGAACAATCCTCCTGACAGTTCATATAGCAGGTTTGGGAAGGGTGTCTGTAGGAAATTGAGGTGTAGCCTGATCACCGATCGTCAGGTTTGGCTGATGGAGAAAGCTGAGAAGATGGAATCTACTTTCGCTTCACGGAACACCGGCAGACTGTTCAAGTTTATCCCTGCTACTGGTTCCAGACGACCGTCGGTCAGCTATCAGCGAAACAGATTACACACTCATCCATAATGCGTCCAGGAGGTTAGACGACTGGGCCGAGCATTTTGAGGATCATTATTTGGCCTTCTGTTTGTATTGTGTTGTCGCCTCAAACGTAATAATGTAACATCCCGGTCGGTGGATTTAGAACCATCCATCAGAACCGAAGTCCGCAATTGTATTTCGGCTCCCAAACGTGATGGGGCTGTTGGACCACATGACTTTGTGTTGGCACTTTTCGAAGAAGCTGGGTCGGTGTTAGTAGACGTCTTGGCTCAGTTGTTTCAATGTGTGTGGACGATGCATAACGTCCCTCCCTGCAGGGGTCACTCGACAACAGTTTCCGTATTCAGGGTAGACGTTTGGGGCTCTCACGAAGATCGTAGGGGAATTAGCCTGACCCCATTCATTACTAGGGTTCTGGTATCCTTAATACTTCGTCGGCTCACTATAGTTCAGGAGCTAAAGGAGGAACAGGAAAGGTTTCTTCCTCGTTGAGGATGTGTTGATGTGTACAATCGGACAACAATTGTATTTCTTAACTATGAAGGTGCGTTCGATTCAGTGGATCGGTCCACCTTTTTAGAGCCGCACAAATACAGAGGTGTGTCGAACAGGTATGTGTACTTACTGTTGGCGCTTCATTCCCATACTTCGGTGAAATGTCTGATAGTTTCAACACCAGGAACAACATCCGTCAGGGCTGTCCGCTTTCACCATTTTGTTTACTTTTGTCATAAACCAAATAATTAAAAACTCTACAGCGTTCACATGATGCTGACGTGCACGTCCTGCCTGGTAGAAGACTGACTGCTCTTGACTATGTTAACGACGTGGCGTTGCTGTTTGACAAATTTCAAGCAGCACAAACAATTCTAGATGCTATTTCACGTTCTGCTAAGTATTTTCAAATGCGCTTTATGGTCTCAGATTGCAAAGAGCTTTCGAAGATTTATGACTACGTGGAATTACTGTTCGATAATGAAGTTATGAGGGTTATTGACCAGTCTGTGTATTCGAGAAGCTGCATCAGTGGCGACGGTGGAGGTGCAGGGGATGAAATAGAACCACGTGTCTCTAACGCTAGGGCGGTATTCACCAATCTGGGGCACCCCTGGTGACCGAGGAACATCTCTCCAAGACTAAGGAGTCGCGTAGATAAGGCAACTGTGAGAGCCGTATCACTTCATGGCAGCGAAACGCAGCCACTCGGGGTAGAAGACGCGAACCGTCTTCAGGCATTTGACCACCAATGTCTGCGTCCGATCGATCGCATCGGGTGGCACCAAGGAGTAAGCAACGAGGAGGTTAAGAAGTGGGTATTTGGTAGTAATTGACAATCGAGTTCCCTTGTTCAATCCTCACATTTGCACAGACTTAGATGGCCAGAAAATGTACTAAGGATGCAAGCTAATCGTCCACCACACCAAACATTGTTTTTCGATTGTGCGGTCCACTGGCGTAAGGTACAAGATGGACAGATGATGACCTAGCGTAGAGAAATAAAATCGTTCACTGAGGATCGGACTTGTCTCCTGAGCTGGGGACCTCGAGATTCATAGAGTCGGTGACTGGAGAAGTCAGGTGAGATGACAGCCAATGAGGGTTGGTGGCGTGAATATTGTTGTTCAGTTGAGTTTTCTGTAAAGTAAGTGAATTGCATCTTAATGATGCTGGGCAGTTCGTTGTCTTGATGACTGCCCGCTCTCATTTATGGCTCGTTGGTTTGTTTGCAAGGTGTAGACATCTTTATGCTGAATGCCTGAGTTTGAGCGTAGTTATTTTTAGTAGTTAGACCACTTCCTCTCCTCTTCTTTTTTCCTCCTTATTCCTGTATACTGTTTGCCTTCTTATTCGTGGTTGTGTGGCAGTTAAGCATCAGTGAGAACCATTGATGTATCACTCTCTGCGATTCTGACGAACTTAGCTCATGCAGCATTATCTACCTCTGAGCATGGTGTTTCTGTATCTAATTTGAATCCAGCCGACGTCTAAATGTTTCACAGCTTAGTGTTTTCTGAATTTTAGTCTGTTACAGTATCTTCTATGAGGTACGGAATATACAGTACTACTTTGCATACCTGTACGTCTCATTCTGTACAGTTGGTGAAGGTTAGCAGATTGTCAATTCTCTTTCACTTCTCTTCGTAACCTTGCACGTGTCTGGTGGGGAAATCGCAGAAGTGGCCATTTAGTTGCTTCCGTTAAGCGTTTAAGTTTTTCTGGTCATGACCTATAGAAACGTTTTGGTTGCAAATAGACGTCCCACCAGAACTGGCATAGAATCAGAGTCAGTGTCGTTTTGTTTTGAGGACTTGTGCTCCTTTTAATTCCCTAATCGCTGTTTCTGTATATTTATTTATTTTGGCATCTCGACTTAACACTTTGTACTAACTTTGGGTTAAGAACATGGTGCATCTGACTGATGCATGGTGGCCTTCCAGCGCTCTTGCTAAGCGAGCCGCCGTTGATGCAGTAGTCAGATGCAGCCAGTTTTCAGAACTTTCAGATCTTACATACAGTCCGTCTGCGTCCGGATGAGTTCGCATTTCTCTTGTTCCTGTTCACCAGCGGTTGCGATTCGGATCAAGAAGTTATCTAGCTCAATTGTTGGGTTTTCTGATCGCATTTCGGGTCAGATCAGATCGAGTAAAGTTTTTGTCTTTCACCTACTAAGCAATCACTGGTCCTCATTCTATGTAGGACATCCTCAATTTACTGATACTATCTCAACCAAGGAATGCATTCAGACGTCGACAATTTTATCACTGATTTATTTTATGGGGTTCATTGGAAGCTGTATGATATCCGCACCAAATTTAGTACGAACGAAGTTGAACAGTTTAGGCGTCGTGTTTTTCATGTTGTTGATAAACAGATTGAGAATAACACAACGTTACGAACAAGTTGTAATACTCTACGTTTTGAGTTGAAATGATTTAGATTACAACACTCCTGAGGAAGGTCACCCGAGGTGGTTGAAACGTAGAGTATTACAACTTGCTCGTAACGTTGTGTTATTCACAATCTGTTTATCCATTGGAAGCTGTTAATAGTGTTACTAAGCAGACCGGATAGCCCACCGAAAACTGGTAATTCTCTGGCGAGGAAGTTACATTTTCACCGCACAAATGCCGCGCACGTACTGCGCGAATAGGGCGAATAACTGACCGTACAGGTCTAAGTAGTATGGAAAGATTAACGCATCAGAACGTAAATGAACCGCGATATAATGTTCATCACTGAATTCTAGCTGCCGGCTCGGATGAGAAGTCTGAGCTTTCGACGTCTGTTCATTTCAAAGCCATCTTGGTTTCCCAGCGGCATTCATTCAGTCACGTGTATTAGCACGCCTGTCAGCAAGAGAAGAAGAATAGTATCATTTTCTGTTAAAAAGACTACTGGAAAGGCTGCACATGAATTAAGGTGGTGCCAACCCTCAGATCAGTATGCTCTTCGTGAAAACCGATACACAGATCTACTCGCATCAGCTGAGAACATGTTCATACGGAGGAAGAGAAAGATAGCCTCCTTTGAAGACTTCTTTAAAATGTTACCGTTGGCGTAGCTGTATACCGGTGTCCTGAATGTGACTGGTTTGTAAATATGTTCCCCCTTTGGTCCAATAAGTTGTATGGAAAGGCACCACAATACGCTGAAGAGCGACGGGTGAAAGAATTTGAGACACCAAGCGGTAACCTCGATGGTTCAAAGGTGGATGTAGTATTTATGAGGGATGGTTGATATGGCTAACATTCTCAGTGTGTGTTACGGGCCGGCTGTCACGTGTGCCAGAGTTTATACGCATGTATGTTGCCTTGGTTATTTTTAATACACAAACGCGTCAAGTGTGTTGTAGCATATTATCCGAATGGCGCACATCTTACAGATGACAGGGCAAAAACTGCACTATAAAAAATATTACGGGTAACATTGTACTTGCTTTTCATTTGATTTGCACACAAACTTCACTGTCCACACTTTCTACAGACAACTATTACTGATTATAGTTTTGTGTATATCTTGGTATTTTTACAATTTGAACCAAAGCACTGCTTACATCTTTAGAAGCACGGTTTATTGGGAATCGAAGGATTATGCCATTATCAAGGCTCTACCGTACAACTCTCGTTAATGGGAACTTTTTCAACAAAAGCCGAAAGCGGGTAGGGACTGTGTTAGAAATTCTTTGTACCGACTCAACCTCACTAGTAGTGAGTACGACTTGTGCATGACGGAGTAGTAAATTACTGGATCCAGACGAATTGATAGTGTTATATAGCGTTTGTCACCATGTAATATACTGTCATGTATGTTGGTGGCTGCAATGTTGTTTATGTTGAGATGAGAATACTGAAATTAGCCGGTGCTTCAACCGGAGATTGTTCAATCGACAATTAGCGTTGCTGCAATTGGGCTACTGATCTTCAGGTTGAATCCGGTTGATAACGAACCACTGATCTGAAAACGTTTGTTGGAGGTGCTTACCCACCCGAACTTTAATTTCCTATCCTCGTTATTGCACCGTACTACAGCCAAACCTCTGTAATAACGCCGCTTTTCGGTTCAAATTCACTGGCCCTATTAGGGTGGATAACCATTACCCTAAATGAAGTCTCACTTATGGGCATCCAAGTTAACTCTCTCCCTTGGGCACTTCTTCAAAAATATTCTACTTTTAATGCTTCCTATCCGATCATGCTATTCACAAGTTGAATTGGACTTGAAATTAATCACTTCTGAAAGTAAGCGATTTTGAAAAATTCACACGCTTTCGGAGCCTACTTTTTCTCACTACTGGCACGCTAATAATCATCTAATTTAGTCATTCATTCGAAATCACAAAGAAATGGTAAAATCAGAGTGACTCAAAAATCGTGTTTGTCGTGTAAATCTAATTGCACTTTTACAATTTGAGGTGTTTGACAGTAGGTGATAAAATTTGGGTCTGTCTTGTGCGGTACTTGATGAGATATGTGATTGCCAGTTTATCACACATGTTGATCACTGTTACCAATATCTTCGGACCAAGTGCAGCAAAATCTATGATTCTTTGAAAAAAAAAACTTGTATCCCTTTTCAGTTCGGCACTTATGCATCGAACTATTTTGAAGGCTGAAAAAATGTGGTCATATGCGTTCAGCCGCACTACTACTCTTCCTTTACAGCGACCACTTTGTCTGTCTACGATACCAATTCTGAAGAAAATATGATGCATTGAAAGGTCCCCAAACTCTTACGAGAACCACCTGTAGAACGCTCTCCCTTTCAGGTTGTTTGAACGTTGGCACCACCTTGTATTGCCGAATTTGTTGACCTGATTATTTTGGTCGAAATCAGGCTACTTGCGGAGCAAAGTCGGTAACCACCCTGACGGCAGCAGTCATTCCATAGTGAGTGCTCGTCTCCACGAATCAGCAAGGGGCCTGCCAGTGCAGACCCTCGCACAGTGTCGGTAGTCCAACCGATTGATATTTCCCCATTCTATTCCCTTGCAAGTGAATGTTCCACTCTGTTCGGACCATCGTGTTAGTGTGGACCGCAATGGGGGGCGGAATCAACTATGATCACCTTTAAGGTGCAACAAGTTTCTTGCGTTTAGCGTGCTCCTTTCATGTCTAACCCGAGCTGGATACCCGACACTACTTGAACCAATGGGACAGCTCCATGTGAGCAACCTTCACTTCGGTGCAC
Source organism: Paragonimus westermani (assembly GCA_008508345.1). Taxonomy (NCBI): domain Eukaryota; kingdom Metazoa; phylum Platyhelminthes; class Trematoda; order Plagiorchiida; family Troglotrematidae; genus Paragonimus; species Paragonimus westermani. The sequence continues at coordinate 25,013 of QNGE01004507.1, forward strand.
AAAACTACCATCTTGAACTAAGGGGAGTCGGACATAAAGTTGTCCGCAGCAGTGGATGAAATAATGTCGAGGTTGAATTGCAATGAATAGAAACCCTAATATAGATAAGGAATGACTGGTCTTGAAATGGCCGAGTGAGCCTGAAATCACACAATGTTTAGTTGTCAAAATCCTGGGTGCTCTTAGAAAGACGGTGCAAAAAACGTGTCACCAACGAGTTCAAGTTAAGTGGATTTTCATAGTCCGAGCTGTCACAAAAATATAGAGCAAGCTAAGCTAAGCTTCGAAATTTAGAAACATGAGCTAAGCAACGTTCTAAGCAATTACAGCCCGGTTTTTTGTTTGCAAGGTCCAGGCACTTTGATGTCGTATGTTTGAATATAGACGTAAGTAGTTTTTAGTTGTCAGGTCACTTTCCATCCCTTTCTTTTTCTTCCCTCTTCCTATACAGAGTTTGCCTTTTTTCTTCACGGTTGTACGGCATTTAGGCATCAGTGTGAACCACTGGTGTATTGTTGTCTGTGATGATGATGATGATGAACGTTTGAGTGATTCAAACACGATTTCTTTTTGTATGAAACTGTCATCTGTGGTATATCTTTTCACTTCACCAGTGCTTTTGGAATAGGGTACTTCTATGAGGTTATTTTTGTCACTGCTGGAGCATATTCCTTCAAACTTTGTTCATGGTAAGCGTCGGATTATTTGTATTTCTTCTCTTTTGATCTGTAGTGATGAAAGTACCATCTCGCTATGTGAACTAGTCACATTCAGTTAACGTTTGCAAATTGTTTGGAGTAAATCTAACTCAACGAGTGCCTAATTGTTGATGAAATAGCCCTCGTCAGATTATTGAGACGAAAAGAACAAAATTCCTATCAAGCGAGTGATTATGTTAGTCGAATCGATGGAAGTATTGAAAACTCTCGTCATGATCGATAATGAGAAGATGGGGGCAAACTGTCCCAGGATAAAGTATGTTATCTTCTCCTTTTATTATGATTTGGAGTTATGAGATAGACTGATACAACATCGAATTTTGTAAGGACAGGAGAAGTCTGAAGAAATTGATGAAGGTGGAGAGGGTTGATCGTTCAGTTTGATCAACAAGGGACCACACTGCCTCTGCACGTTGAGGCTGATCGGATTCAAGAATTCTGTTTTGCCAGAAATTGCTGCTAATTGTTCGCTAAGCTTTCCAACCTTGTCGTTAGATAAGTTGTTGAAAACCTCTCTAATGAGGATTTGTTCACACGTGTTTGACTTCGAGTAAATAATTGTATTTTTTATATATATGTCGTTTACGTTTTTTAATGTTTGTGTTATCGTAATTGGAACAGAAGTTCACTTTCCATATGATCGCGACAACGGATATCACAACGTTCTGTTCTGTGTGCACACCGGTATGACACACATTTTGACATGATTGTAGTGACTGTGATTGTGAAATAGATAAACGTGCACAAATTGTCATGGGTTATTGTTATATTTCATAGCGGAGTAATCTATGGATTCCCTACGAAACATAAGTTACCATCAATTATATGTGGAAAAGGTTACGTTCCCCTTGTCACTGATTCATTTCGATGCAGTTCTAGGTGATGCCAGTGCTCTATGTCTTAGGGAGTTTAACACATTTGACAGTCTGCATATTCGGTGTCCACTGAACTGAGTGATCTACAGCTCATCTGCGAGGGACATGAGGCTGTAGCAAGCTTATTGCCTAACTGGATGAACACTTGAACGCTGGTGGCATATAGCTTTTACATTTCATCATCAAAGGTTACGCATAGTTTGCCTTTTTTCTACACACTCCAAATCATCGTATGGATGGTGGATCGCCAATGACGATAAAACGACTCGTTTTTACTGTTTTTCTCCTAGGGATTACTTGACAAGTTGGAAGGGAGTGCATGCAGTTTGTTCATATACATATGAGCCTTGAGATATGTGCCCTACATGCATATCATTCGACAGGCTTAGTCGTTATCTTGCTAAAGTATGAACAGTGGAAAAGAATGTGACTAATTCTCTAGAATTCATGATACAGCAACCCCGTGTAAAGTATCGCTAGACAGATTGGATGGACTAAAAATCATACTGATGATAGTGTTCGTATCAATAACGCTTGGAAGCACTGTTGTATATTAAGCCTCTGGTTAAAGAATGGAACTTTCAATAATCAATATAGTCTGATCCTCTTTGTCTGAATATACCCAGATAATGGTCGTTATTTTTGTAAGTGACAATCCGATTTTCCTAAATAGTCATCCTTGACGAGTGATCACTTTTCCGGTCGTAGCATCAGTGTGGACTGGCGCCTAAAATGTACACCGGACTATAAACTATAATGTTTATTTGTGTAAAATGTGCGTATGATATACGAACCGAATGAACCATGAGTTCGGTGTTGTGATTATGACGTTCTGGTTTGCATCGTTGAACCGCTGCGCCTACCTGATTGCGGCCGTGTGGCATTTTAGTTGCAGTTCTTCCGTACATTTTTTATAACGTCAGTTCAGGTAGAGAAATATTTGTAATTCGAACACACCGATGCCGCTGCCAGGCAGAGTTGCCAACGCTAAGGCTCACAGTAGCCTCTTGCGAACATTTTCTAGAGGTGCTGATGTTCTATCTATCAAGGCTGTCTAACTGACTACGAACTAATCCATGATTTTACTTTCAGCTGATGTCAAACTTATCAGAGTCAACTATGCCTCACTCCTTGTTGAATATCTTTTAGGAATTTCACTTCAACAAAAACCCATCGCTTTTCTGCGTTCTTTGTGGACATACATGTTGATCGATGATTGAGTGATCGTTGCTGAGCTATCGCGTCGTTTATCGATTGAATCAACCGATTGATTAGCACGGTTGGTGACATCCGTTTCCGGATTAGCCCATCACAGTGACCGAAGCGAAAGGACACCTTATATGTAACACTTATTACAAGTGGCTTGTGTTACTTCACTTATGGTTTCGTTCACCCACTCACACACGTACACATTACATTTCCGGTGTAAACCTGGAAGAACGGGATCAGGAGGCGTGCGAATGAGGCTTTTGTGTCCAGCCGGTCAATATTGGTTGGCCAATTTGCAGGCTTATAGGACAGGTGAAACTCTCATCTTTCGGAAAATAAATGGAGACTCTGATAGTAAGATCTGAACTGGGAAGAAAAATACTGCAAATGTAACAAGAAGGCATATTGTTATTACATTCGCGAAGAGAAGGAGGAATACAAAATTTAAGGTTGAACTGATTACTAAGCAAACCATTCATCATACAATGCACCATCAAAGCTGAAAGAGAGGAAGGATAAAAGGCTGCAATGATCCACGTTTCTGAAAGGCGGTGCGGATGATTTAACAAGCGATGACGGTCGTTCACTGGTATGAACGAACATGTAGTCATAATTGAGCCTAAAGTTTTTGTCATCTATTCGCTCATGATGTACTATGATTAATTTGATGGTCTACTAATCCGAGACGGACAGCGCATTCGCGAACGCATTCATCACAGCGTATATAGTCGTTACCACGACCTATGGCATCTATGGTTCCGACACACTTCAAGGATGGACTGGTTAGCCGAGTCCACATGTGACTCAGCATTATGTAATGACTAACTATCGAGGTGAGTACACTTCGCTTAGTGCTGATTGTCTGTCAAGGTGAAATCAAAGCTATCGACATCCTTTTTGCGACACCAATCAGTGATGAACACTCGTTCATGAAACTGATGCTTACATCGATTGTAAACTAAACGATATTCACATTTGACCGCAGCTTTCGTACTCAGATAAACTTTCCAGACAGCCTCTTTCGAAATGAAGCACTAGGTTCTAGTTTCGCTCTTGTCAGAGTTCATCAGTAGTGTATATCTTTGCCATGGTCGAGGTTAAAACTCCGGCCACGCTTTCGCGGAAGAACCGTGTTGACAGCTGGGCCACTGACCTCACTAGGCACGACCGGATCGTTATATCTGAACGCTCAATCACTTTTGCCTGAGAGTAATGATCAGGTTGCCCGATCATCTCGATCGGATAGGATAGACTTCGTATACAGGTTGAAATCTCCTATCTCATTAAACCTGCTAGGCAATATTTCAGATTACTGGTGAGAAGTCAGATATTTGGTTAATTTTAATTTGCTCACTCGATTGTGATTGTGCTCGAATCGATAGGAACAACTGTGGCAACTAATGCTCATTACCCAGCCATGTTGCCTTGATAATCAGGGTAACTTATCAAATAAGTGAACTAAAAAAATTGAGTCATTTTTCAGAGTTCCCTCAGGCGCTGATCAATCACGTGCTTATTGATTACGTCCCTGTGTATATAGGACCATTTTTACACAAGCATGTTTTTCTATCTGTCTGATTCCTTTCTTACTGTTCAATGTGTGTGCAGGTTGGCTGTTGTGACAACCTATCATTTGTGACAGACTTTTCGAGAGTTCCTACGAGAGTTTGCTCGCCTTTTTGCTATTCTTCCCGAATTTTTTCCCCATAACCTCCTAGTGGTTATGCATGTTTGTTTACCGTTTCAGGTGAACCAACAGATGTCATCCGAAGCTACGAGCCAGTTATGCCAATTACGATTAATCTGACCAGGCCCTTGCTCATTTTTGGACCGCTGAAGGAACGCGTAATCGATGCATTATTACAAGATCCCAAATTTGCCACTTGTGTTCCACGTAAGTCGACCTTAATGCTCAGATATTGCGATGCTACTCATTAGTAACATATCTTAATGTACCATTTTTTGTTTGACAGCCACGTTTTATTTGGCTGCGTTCCCCTCATTTCAGACACAAGCCGACCTCCTAGACCTGGTGAGAAAGACGGAATAGATTACCACTTTCTACCTTCCAAAGCAAAAATGGAGCAAGAAATCAAGTCAGATCGTTTCATTGAAGTAGGCCAATATCAAGATCATTACTACGCGACCAGCATCGACTCAGTTCGACGTACTCTGCAAACAGGTCGCGTCTGTGTTCTCGATGTTAATTTGACCGCAATCCGTCGTCTAGAGGTGGGTGTTTTCTCTTGCCACGATCACGTGTTCTAAATTTCACTGTCTGGTTCTGCTGAGAAACGGATTCCGTCTTTTTCCTCTGTTTCATTTCACAGCTCGCGGGACTTTACCCCATCTCAATTTTACTCAAGCCATTGTCCGTGTTGCATTTACGTAGTCTGCAACGTCGTCTAACGGAGGATCAAGCTAAACGAAGTGTTGATTTAGCTGTCCGTCTGGAGGCGGACAATTGGCGAATTTTTTCCGGTAAGTCGCTTGATTCTAGAGAAATGCACACCTCCCATCCGATGTGAAGTTGAGTGCGTATGCTAGATCTGTGGATATTTTTGGTCCGTTCTGTTTTGTTCAGTTCATCAGCTATCCGTTTTTGGTCATCATTGTTAATACAGCATTATCTTGTATTGTGACGGTGCTACATCACATGGACAGATAAAAGGTTCAGCGATGTTTGGTGGGAACAGATTGTCTTCTCTTGCGCGAATTAGGTAAACTTGGCCAATTAATTCGACTGTGGTGTATTTTGCACGCGTCTGTTCAGCTCTAACCTTCGCAAGTTTTATTCTACGTCTCTGTTTACTCTTGCGAATTTTTTGTCAACAATTTTTGGTTCACAAATTCAAATAGGTTTTCCCTCTATCATCGAACTCGTTCCAGGTACTATCGGGGTGCCAACGTGTGCAAAAACACTGCACATTGCTTTGTCCAGCCAGCAAATGAACCGAACATACTTACTACGTTGTGTGTCATTCGGCCATCAACTCTTCACTTGGGTTTTTAGCTGTACTAATATCGCATAAGTGTGTGTCGTAGATGAAGAGACCAATTCGGATTGGACCGCACTGCTTAAAGGTTGTTTACGATGGAGTCATATCGGATTAAGTTTGTTGAGAATAGTTGTGAGTTAAAACGGCGGAATTGAATATGTGTATAGCTGGCTGCCTTATAACCATTCCTACACGTCTAAACGCATATCTTGATTCATCCCTTTTTAGTAGCACGCAATTGTTCTCAGTCCGCAGGCGCGCTGCAGTTAGTACCTCTGACCACTTTGTCATGAAGCACTTGCCCGTGGTTTACAATATGGCATACCGTAAGCTCTTCATCCGTTACAGAGATCGTACAATCAGACCTCAGCGGTCTTGTCCAGACAAATACGATAGATTTTCGGAAATGATGCTTCCATTTGATTTGAGCTTGTTTGTTCATGACAACTCGTCTATCTGTTGTGAAAAGTTGACGAGCTGCCTAAGTTTCTGCTCCAAAGTTTGTTGTCCTTGGGAAACAATCCTTATTCGTGCGGACAAATTTCCTTCCTTACGCCTCAAAAGATTTCGCAGGGAGAAAGAAAAGGCCTATAAATCAAAGGACTGTTCGTCGGTCAAATGTATTTCAGTCCACTGGGAGTGAGTCAAATAGTTTGAATTCTGTGTACGCCAACACACTACCGGATGACAAATGTTGTCGCGAAATCTGGCAAATCACGAGAAGGTTGTGGGAATTGATCACTCCTGCTAAGAAATCAGCTGTCCTCCAAGAACCCAACCGTAATTTTAACAAGCTAACGAATAATTCCTTTTCAGCTTCTATAGTTTTTTTCCTTCACTGATTCATCTACTCCAAACTGTTTTCAAAGAACTTGTCAGGTTGAAACCTAGCAAAACAAGGGACCTGACGGCCCATCATCGGCCGTTCTCAGGGAATATGCGGAATTCGAGTGTCAACATCTAGCTGAGTTATTCATCCAGTTTTCCAGACATTGCGGCCGTTCGTAGACCATATGCATCACATCAGTCCTCAGAGAAGGAACAGCCAAATTTCGTCTAATGTCATGCACAGCTGTTGCATTGAAATTTTAAAAATATCGTTCTTGCTCGAATGAACATCACGGATCCCAGTCACTTTGTCTATCATCACTCACACTGCACCTTGAATGCTGTCTCTTATCTAGTCTATCCAATTTTGTCACGGCCTGGTTGTAAATCAAAAGCCATCCACAAATGTTTCCTAGACTGCAGCGATCCGTTTGGAAGCATTGATAGAGGGACCTAAACAGTGTCAAAATACTCGAGGATGAACGCGGAACCGAAATGTAATAAAACCAAGAGGGAATGACTCACAATAGTTCGTGAAGGTGCGTTGGTTTAGAAATTCCACTACACGGAATGAAATATCCGACGGAAACGATCCGTGATGTTACTTCTAAGATATTTCTGCTGAAAACAGATGGTTGGTTCCGTTGGTGTTTAACCCTCCCGAAACCTGTACACGAGCGACACAGAACGCAGAGAAAACGCACGGCTCACGACCTCCGAGGTAGATTTTGAATTATTGATGATCGAATCAATCGATTAACTTGGTTTGAACATGGACTGTACAAGTGAGTTAGATAAGGGCGAAAAGAGCGAACAATAAAAATTATAAAGTACAAAGTGCTGTACAGAACGCTACAGAACTCCCCACCTAGAGCGTTGACTGGAGTATTAGACGCTCGAAAAGAAAATGAATGGTATTAGTTTGTGTAATCTTCAAAACGGACGGGAAGTTTGCACGTTCGTCCGTAGCGTGTTTGTTTCGGAGGGGGGTAAAGTATCTGTACAAAGTGCTGTACAGAACGTTAGAGACTCTATTTGAATTTTCCAGAGAATTTGGAATTTATTATTCAGCTGCCGAACTTTCACGCGATCGTTTTTCCAATCAAAGCCAGTTTATTCCATTAGGTAATCAAGCCTCCTCGCCATACATCACTGACTCTGGTGTTCTGCAGAGTTCAATCCTCTCTCCTTTTCCATTTTTATTTTATGTCGTGTCTATGCCAGCCGATAGTTAAATATGCAGATTGTTTGGGGTCAAACATCGGGCACTCAACTAGATTTTCTTTCATCACCCTACTATACAGTTTATTCAACTTAACAAGTTAGTCCGAGTTATGCAATTTGTCTTCTGATTGAATCGAATATCGAAATGCAGACATGTAGGCGAACCTGTTTTCAGTTTCAGCCCGGTACAATTATGTGGAAAGTTTATAGAGTTAGGTCGAGATGTCGGTCGGACTTATAACGGAAAAAAGAGGTCAGTCGGTTGGCGATAACATGATCAGTCCATTACGTCACGTTCGCCCATTGGTTTAACCACCGCTGTTTGGCAATCGATTCGGTGGATTTTTGACCGTGGTAGACGCAGCTCCTGAACAAGTGACCTTTGGTGACGCAATACCAGATGAAGCTTCAGCAGTACAGTGTTTGGACGGCTTTCGACTGATTGCATGACACGCGATATATCACTTGACAGTCTTTATCAGTGTTCACCTAGTGCTCACTTTCAACCAGATGATCGAGGATAACACTCTTGACTTACCGTGTGTCACCGTGCCCCAGCCACCGTGGAGGGTGTTCTCGTATTCGTTTCGAAGGCTGTTGTGACGCTCAACCAACATAACCTGCTGCACAAGAACACGTCAAAGAGTAGATATACATAGATGTAGTCTGGACTGTCAGTTTATTTTCGTTACAAAACCGAAGAACTGGAGATGTGGTGAACGGGATACGGAGTTCAGTTGTGGCACAGATCCCACTGACTGCCTGGTTGAGTCTATTTGTCAGCCATAGTGCAACATTGCCACCTCTGAACCGCAATCGATTAAACACAGGCTTCTTTTTTCTCCTACACTCCCGGTTTAAGTGAAGTTCTGATCACTTTTTTGGTATTAAGTCGTCTCGGGTGGCTGTCCTCATGAGGTATGTTTTGTATGAATCCGAGCGTACCGCCTGGTTTATCCGCTGAACAACTACATGCCCTGTTGGTCAGGCAACGTAATAGAATAATTTTTTGTTCTATGGGTATGAAACTGTCAAGGTTTGTGTACTGGCTTGTCCAGGTATTCTTTCGGTGAATCCTGCGATGAATAGCACCATCTATTTGTCGATGTAAATGAACACCCATGATGAACTTTGACTTTTAATCTCTTCCCGTAAACATAACTTACGAGTGGGTGAGATTGAACTTTTTGCGTACTGTGCGCATAGTATCTGGGCTAGTAGTGATAAGTATCGGTGATATTGACTGAGCTGGTGGGTTGAAGCATAGTGCGTTCAAGCTTTCCCATGAATATATCAGCCAGGAGAAGTCCGAGCGAAAACCCCAGTGCTACATCATCTATCTTTCTATGCAACACACCGTTGAATAACAGTTCTACGAGAAAATGCATCGAAGCAAGAAGCCCCTACACTCTCAGTTCTGGTATCTCAACACCGAGTCCGGTCTCCGATATGAAATCACCGATAAAATTAACAGTTTCTCTCGGCGACACATTGATGAATAACAGCACTGTATTCAACGAGGATGTTTTTCGTGGATTCCTATCAACATATTGTGTACACCAGACGAATTCAAACGTATCGCGTAGACTGGGCGGGCTAATCGCTCTCTAAACGGCTTCAAGCAGTTCCACTAGCTACTCCATCGGTGAACAGTAAGACTGATTCATCATGTCAAGTATTGGACGCGCAGGCACACCAGATTCATGGACTTTCAGTAAGCCGTAAAGACGAAGTATAGTAGAACCCTGTGAACATAGTTGCTTATGAGTCGTAAGTTATCAGCTTTTCTTTCCCCAATGATTTAAAACGTTTAGTAATCTGATGTCCAGCGTACTCAGTTTTTCCCCCATTCGTTGGAACTTTCTCTAACCTGCCAAAATATTGCTACTCCTCTTCTCTTCATAATAACAATTCCAGCCTCTTTATCTGGCTCGCTGAGTAAAGTATCCAGATTCTGTTGAATCTTCTTCAATGAGTTCGTGTGCCTCTTAATGAAAGGCTCTCTCGTCTCTGTGTAACGCTTAGAGTATAGCTGAGAGCAGTTAACAAATGTAATTTTAATTAACTCCGGATCACCTAACGAGTGTGGGGTTGAATCTCGCGTTTGACCAAAAAGATTCTCAAATTGTATCCCAGGTTCTAGACGTTCTTTCTCACGTTATTGACGACAAAACCTACAACCTAGTGACGGCACCTCGATTTTACTACGATCAAGTTATAAATTAAAAAGATTGTATACGTACCTTGCTGGTTAACATGGAAATTGTGCTTGCGGCCGGGAAGGACAGAGACTGCGCGATAATGAAGCCCGTTCCCTTCGAGTCCATCTGGCAACCGTTTGTTTCACGAAGATGTTGAGCAGTTTCCGCTCCTGATCTGCAAGATTTTTCACCGCTAATTCTCGCCTCTAGCTGATTCAGACTGTAGCGTTTCAGTGCTGGACTTTTTATTTCGACACGGTTCTTGCCTAGAGTCCAGTTATTTGTTCCGATCTATGCAATCGGTAGTGAATTCGGTCAATTCCTCCACCTAGACCCGACGCAGTATGTTGCCTTTTGTTTTCGCTTGTGATAGGGAATCGATATGAAAAACTTTCTACTACATGCTCCTTCTTTCGTGTAAATAATGACCCTCTACATCGATTGTTCTCTCTTAACTATCTTGAGATTACCATGAATAATGCCATGACGTGGTCACTTTTGGTTATTAATGTTTCCACCGAAGTCCGTACTCCCTCGTTTCACGTCCGACGCTTAACTTCCGTGTATATTTCACTCCCCTTGGCTAGTTGATTTATCATTGTATGTATTCTTCACCAACTGTTTTTCCTTGTTTGTTGTCGAAGGACTTTTTGCCAGACCCTTAAAACATCTATCACATTGCAGTGACCTTCTTCTTAAACAATATGTTAGTTTTATTGTTCCTCATCATTTCACCATGTGCGAGACATTTTCAGCAATACTCCTGCCTGATACAAACCGTCTCCTTTATTCAGATCTCACTGAGCGTATTTCCAAAACTAAACTGAGAGGTTCTTCACAATTGATATCAGCTGTTATGACCCGGTGGTCAATAATAACGAGAATTAACAGCGCACGAATATACGACAAGCGGCAGGGCTGCGTATGGAACCGGCCGTTTGGGGCGAAAGACCGGTTGACTGCTGGGGCGAAGTTGTAGTGTGGCCTGGGTACAGGAGCAAAGACCCAGGCCATCCTGGAACACGGGGGCAAACTCTCGAATGATGTCGTTGGACAGCCTCCGGGGTGCGGCAGGAGACCGCACCTGGTTGCAGATGGCACTGATTGGGACATCAAGGAGGCCAAGCGGTTCGAGCCAATCCAGCCCGAGAAGGTCAAGACCCGAGTTAGCGACGTAACATGTTCCGTCGATGGTGATGCCGCTGAATGACACTGAACAGTACAGTTGCCCAGTCAACTGCGCCGAGCCACCGCAAGCACTGGTTGCTGTCTGGAATGAGGGATGGATAGGAGGGCTGCCCAGGTCGCTAAACGTTCTCGGATGGATACGAACCTCCGCCGATGAGCGGCCTCGATATGGAAGGCGGTCAGCAGACTGTTAGATCTGCCAACCTCCCGAGACCCAGCTGGCTTCTTGAACTTGGGGTCCGACGTCGGCTTGACCCTGTCCGTAGTCTGTGATTGACAGAAACCTTCCTTGTGGCCGACCTTGTAGCATCGCTGACAGCGATGTCGTCGAAAAGGGCAGAATCTGTGGTAGTGCCATGCACCACAGTAGCGACATGTTGAGGGCGGCATCTTGGTTCCGGCGGGACTGAGTTTGATGCACCTTGCAGGGGACTTTGGCTGGAAACTGGATACAGCCTGAACTGTACGGGGCACCCGGTCGGGGTGCTGTATCATCGCTGAATCGTGCTTGAGGTTGGCCAACCTCTCACATTCGTCAACCATCTGTTCCAGTTTGATATTTGGCTCCTGATCGATCTTCGCTAAGAGTCTGGTACGGAGGTCAGCATGGGTTGGTGACCGTAGACCACAAATGAAAACCAGGCATCGAAACTGGTCTTCCGTGAGCGAACCAAGCTTGAACCGTCCGCACTCCCGGTTTACGAGACCAGCATAGGCGACAAAGTCGTCTACGTCTCGTTTGACCAACTGGAGGCACTGGAACTGAGAGTTGAACAGGGAGGAAGTGTCCCCGAAGATCTTTGTGAGCTTCTGGACCGTGTCCGCGAAAGTCAAGGTTCGCGGTTCGGCGGGCAAGATATAGTTGGTATAGCGGACATGTTCCGCTGGGCCCAGATTCCGGAGGAGTAGCCGAACCTTTGTATCGTCATCTCGCGATGCCAGTTCCACGGTGAACGTGTCCTCATATCGCTTGTACCACGCATCGAAGGAGACGCCAGCTTGGGGGTCATACAGGAAATCGGGGATGTTCCTGGCCAAGTGATCCACGGACGGCGGATCGACTGACGTAGACGGCCCAAGTGCGGCAAAACGGGTAGCCAGCATTTCCATCAACCGGATCTGGGACTGCATCATCTGCTTGAGATCGGGGTCGGTAGACATGGTTGAAAGAGAGAACAAAAGGAAAACGACAAGCTCCGTTACCAATATGTTATTATCCGGTGGTCAATAATAACGAGAATTGACAGCGCACGAATATACGAATCACGAACACGTAACACAGCGCTTAACGATACCCGGAAACCCAGAAGAACACAGAAGACCGTGACCTTTAGCCGAGAATGTATTTGCTCTCAAACCAAAGGTAACTTGACAGACCAGCGTTCGCGTATATATAGTTTTTGAACAACCTTGGACAACCCTACTGGAATTAGCCCTTTAAAAGTGGAATGGACCAATCAAAGACGGAAGGAAAAACGTGCGCCGGATTTAAGTTTTAGCACGTTATGGCGCGAAAATATGGAATTCAAATTTACAAATTAATTTTCAAGGATATCTCAAAAAGTAAACCGTTCTTTGGGGAAAATAGGCTTTCCCCAATATCAGCCATGACCGTTTTCTTCATCATTTTCATGTGATCTCATGGTTACTATCGTTGTTACTATCATCACTGTTATTACTATTGACTCGGACGTGCCCACGTGTCTTCTATTTACTGAATCCGTGTGTTCATTTTAGCCGGAAATTCATTTCTCGAGCTGCGTGAATCATTATTGACTTGATTTAGCTGCACGTGTTATGAGTGATGTGAAAAAGGACAGTATGCCAATGAAATGTAAGCGTTCAAAACAGAATGATTCCATTTTCATGTCGAAATGTATTTCCAGCGTCTGAACAATCGGAGGTATGGTTAGTTTAGTTGATATGCCTGTTTATTTTTCTAATCGTTTGGAGGCTGATGTCCTGTGCACTGAAAACGCTTAAGTCCAAGAGAGTAAAACGAACAGGGAAAAAGAAGCCCGAGCAGGTGAAAACGACATCCGGATTGTAAAGACATTTCACTCAGTCGGTTGGCTGAGATTATTTGCATTGATGAGATACTTTGTACTGACAGATGATCGATCTCCGATATTGTTCGATCTCGTGATCAATCATTTAGCTTTCGGTTAATCTGTGATAATAACTGTGATAATGGTGTAATAACTTCCGGCACACCGTTTGTTCTATGATATGATGTACTAGAAAGGAACACACAACAGCAATGGTCCTCCTTCAGAACGTCTATCCATCTGGAGCAATCGGTCGTCATCTTCCTTACTGATGATAGCCGTGGATAAGAACACTGTATACTCAAAAACTCAGTATCGGTGTACGCACACTGTAAAAAAACAAGCATCCAACTTGTAAAGTATACAAAGGTGGCGTTTGTAATACGGTTTTCATGCGACTGTCACTGCTCGGCGTCATTGATCGAACTTACTCCAATGGCACCTCATCCATATGATGACAGCATTCACACCACTGATATCGATTGACTGCTCTGTTCACCGTCGAGGAGTTGGTTGGCTCACAAACGCATTATCCACAATTTTCAGTTCCCAATTACCTGGCGACTGCTTTGTTTCTTTCGGTCAATTATTGACTATCTCTCGAGCGTCTTACACCAGTGGAATGAGCACTCGGTAGAGAGTGTATGGCGTTGTGAACATTGAGTGGACATTCTTAAACCATGGTTGAACCATCTGTTGTCCAAATTTTAGAGAATGAACTTATGTGAACCTTGTCACGTACTTAGCTAATATGCTGAGAAAATTAAAACAGTGGTTTGAGCAACACTAGGCAATCCCAATACTGTTTTTATTAGTAGGTAACGGTGTTTACATTCATGGTTGTTATTGGGCGTTTTATAAATGCCACCCTCTAGTCCAAGTGGGACACCGCTGTTCCATTGTAAGTCCTTCAGAACCGTCTAGAAATGCAAGCTCCCATTTCATTCCCCAAGTTACTACTATTTGTGCAAAAGCTTCCAACGTAAAATATCCGCACCAACCCGAACTATACTGCTACCTTGGCGAGGTGGTCGGGCTTGTGTACTGTTTCGACCCGGCGGGCTATACTGACTAGAACTCCGGTCCTTCCAAGTGCAACCTTGTCAGACAGGCCAAATGGGAGCAGTCAGACCAAAAGCAGTTACACTCATGGGATTGTATGTCGCACTACTGACCGCGTAGGAGTGCTTAGGTAGTGAGGCACGATCCTATGCGCGAACAGCAGAACTATTTTTATAGTTGCGGCACTGCTGTCTTCCGTATCAGGAAGGAGGGGGTTGGGAAAGGTACCATCAAACACAGAGCACTCCGATCGCCCAACGGTTGACCGTGACCGCCGGCGTATTATCCAATACGGTCGAAAAACATCAACTATCTTTCAAAAGCCCGATTTGGCTTCGAGTACATCCGCTGCGCGCAGCAGTGTTCAGAATCAGACATTATTGTCTTATTCACTGCGCCCTCGGGCTAGGCAAGCCCCTCACTGCCAAGTGAGTCAGACTCTTGAGTCATTGGCTCCG
>QNGE01004507.1:41132-60150 GCA_008508345.1 Paragonimus westermani
AAAGACGTTCGGTTGTCGCTGAAAGGAAGGGTCTATAATGCTTGTGTGCGTTCCATTTTGTTGTATGGTTCGGAAACGTGGCCTGTTCGCAAGCAAGATATCAACAGGCTTGCTGTGTTCGACCATCGTTGTCTCCGCCACTTGGCCCACATTAAGTGGGCTGATCGTGTGAGCAATGCGGCAGTTCGCCGGCGCGTATTCCGGAACGCTCGGGATGCGCGATCAATTGGTCAACTAGTTACGTTGCACAGCTTGCGAAGGTTGGGTCACGTGCACCGAATGCCAGCTGATCGTTTACCGTATCGGGCATTGTATACTGAGGCCATCAACAGTTTGGTAAAACAGCGTGGTGGTCAAGCAACAACGTGGTCACGAAATATGAAGACCTTGACTGCTCCATTGAGTATTACAACTTGCTCGTAGCGCTGTGTTACTCTAAATCTGTTTATTACTTCAAACGTAAACTAATTGGAATTGGGTCAGAACTTTGTCCAATTTCTTATTGAATTTGCTGCCACAGTATTTGGTTAACACCCTCACTCATTTACAACCGTCACCATTCAGGTTAGACAGTACTGTCGCCCGAGCCACCGTAAACCCCAACAGTGATTGTTTAACGTGGAGACCGGACACTGATAAATTTTTAATGCTGTATTCAGATCACT
Organism: Paragonimus westermani; assembly: GCA_008508345.1. Lineage (NCBI taxonomy): Eukaryota > Metazoa > Platyhelminthes > Trematoda > Plagiorchiida > Troglotrematidae > Paragonimus > Paragonimus westermani. The sequence continues at coordinate 41,798 of QNGE01004507.1, forward strand.
TGACAACTCACTAACCAGTTTGTCATCGGCCATTGGCTTTTTTGATGACTGTCGTTGGAATCGTTCAAACTGAACAAGTTATGGGATTGATTGTGCTAGAGTGGTTCATCTCGGTTCAAATGATTTCTTAGAGACACCACGAGTGAGTACGTAATTGGGCTAATTTCGAATCAGACCGGAGGCGTATGACAGTTTTTTTTCCAGCGGTCTTCGACCAAGGCTGTCAGCAACAATTGTGCCCTTCTGTTTTTGTGACATCTTATTCTTGCCACCACTTCTCGTTTATCATCACAGTATCTCATTTCTATTAAAAGGGTCAATTCTGACGACTGGGCTGACTTTACCGCAAATTGCTAAGTGGCACATCAAATAGTGGAAGTTTTTTTAATCCAGTCTATCCCTGGTACCAAACATCCACAGCATCCAAATTGCCAAATCCGAACGCATAGTTTACTTGGCCTGAAACTAGGTTCAGTTTTTCCGATGCTTTTTGTCTAACCTGATTGGCTTATGCTCGATCGAGTGTGTGCACACTACTCCATGAGTTTAATACGTGAGATTGTGTCAGCTTGCGAGTGTATATTCACACTATGCAGCGTGGTATCCACGACGATTCCCCAAGTCATGCTGGAGCATAGCGCACCCAATTTTAAGCTGATCAGTTCTCTGGGTTACCAAAATCACCTGAATACGAGCAGCTTTTCATAGAAAGTATCTTTACATCCTGACATCTCACTTATGGGAGTCAGAAATGAGCAAACTCATGCAAACGCCATTCATTACAATGTCAGCGTGTGCCCGGTGGCCTTACCATGATTGTTGTTGGACGGGTAATTCTGGATTCTCCGATAACGTTGAGTCCGACGATCGTTTGTTTATCCCCTCTTTCATTTATATGGCATCATGTTTCGATTTTATTGCTTATCAGCTATTGCCTGTAGTATCATATCTTGATTTTTTTTTCAGCTGATGTAAAACGTTTGTTCGGATATTCATATCTGTTGGCTATTTAAGTCTGCACAAAAGTTAACGTTTTAAACCAATCATCATTCGTCAGATCGGGCAGTCTGAGCTTTTCATATTTGCGATTAATCACATTAACAAACGTTACAACATTTTATCCTTGTTCATTGGTAAGAATTGAACTGTGTTGTTGGGCTTCCCGTGAAGGGATAATCCCACACTCATCTAAAGTTACTGTCTTTCCGCTGAACTGATCCTCAAAATTTGAACCAGTCTGATTCTGGACCCACTGTTCGGTTGATGGTTAAACTTAATCATGCTGTTAGTCACTGACTCTGAAACGGTAACGGTACCAGACGAACGCTACTGAACCGTCTTTTTTTGCACAGCGACCCCCACTCGGTTTTAACCGGGTAGTTGACAACACTGTTGAATCGAAACACGAAGCCTGAGAGTATAAACCGGCTGATACTTTCAAAGAGGGACGAAAACGTAAATTGGTGGCAGCCAGCGTTTAATTTTTGACGAAAGCCACGCAAAACCTATCGATCTGCGGTGTCTGAACTGACAATAAAGCAAGGGAATTAGTGAGCATATGGCTTCAACTGAATGGAACCCCAAGTCATGGGCAACGAGGACGTTTCGTCTACAATAATGATGAGGACAGCCATCCATTATTTCGCTTGTGACGAATTTGAGCATGGTTGAGGACAGTGTATAAACTTAACACATTCTGCTTTCGAAATAGGATGTATTCATCCGTTCTCCATAGACTTTAGTCTGAATTGGTGTATTCGAATAGGGCGACGTATGCTTACCCAAGGGATTAGCATACCGCTACCTGTAACCTTCATTTCACGGCGAACCCGTGCAAGCGTTGCTTGTTTTCAGTCGGTAACTATTCTAAGACGCTTATGATCATGAAATTGCATGTCAATTGCTTCAATGCAAGGATATCATACATATCTCACTGTGAGATCATGCGTTTGTGAAATAATCGCACGCTTCCCCTCTCAGACACAAATCGTCATCTGCTCATCTTGCTATGCTATCCAATCGTTGATGATATCAATGTACCAGATTCAGTACAGTAAAATTTCACTTGACATACACAGGTTTACTGGACTAACTGCCATCGCTCTGACAACTGACGAACGTAACAATGTCCGAGCACAAGATACCTTTTCGTCCACGGACGAGTCAGGTTTCTAGACCAATAAGTGATCTTTCACGCTGCTCTTTTTGTCGCACGCAGGGCTACCAAATGAAGAAACATCAGAACAGAGGTCTCAGCGGCGCCAAGCAGTCTCAATTTGAATTTAATTTTGGAAATTTAGGTCATTCCAAATTTGGCACTGTCCACATTTGTTCACAATCCTGGCGTTCTGATAAACCTTTCGGCCAGCCCACTTCGTAAGGAAACACTAGACTCGAGTTTCGTTCTTATTAGAGCCCAATAGTGCATATCCTTTTCAGAGCCGATATGTACATTCCGACCCTCATGTTTGTGAGACTAGCATGTTAACCACAACACCAATGCGCTCACATTAAGCATGACCGATCAGTCATATGCAAGCGCCCAACCGCAACCTTGTGTAAGTAGTTTTCCGGTTGCCCGATCGTCTCGATTGAGGACACAATAACCGTTAACTCCAAACGATAACCTCGCGATCAGCAACATCTCAGTTAGGTTGAATTCAATTTCGAGGATTTAGATTATTTTAGACTTGATTGATTGGTCATTTCTAGTGTGAGCTAACTGATGTTGTGGTTAACATGCTAGTCTCACAAACATGAGGGTCGAAGTGTAAATATCAGCTCGGACAAGGATATGCACTATTAATTCGAATGAAATTCGAGTTTAGTGCTTTACGGAGTGGGCTGGCCGAAAGGTTTATCCGAATGCGAGGATTGTGATCAAATTTGAGTGGTTCAATTCGAAGCAATCTCAACTCATTGGGAGAAACATCCTTCTTATAGAGGGACAACAATGTTTACGAGTGCCATTCGGCGACGAACGTTCTGGCGTTTTGATTGACCTCTTCGTTGCTACTTTCCACGACCTTGTCTTGAAAAACTCGGTTGTTTGAGTATGACACGCGTTCAGACAAATTGTTCTAATCTTTACCTCACAAACAAATCTGGTGAAGCGGCTTATCACCATCTTTGATTGGTTGGCGCCGATCGATCGCAATTTCGTGTGCAGAAGCCTGTATGTGGGTTCTGATTGGGCGAATTTTCTCTAATCAGAAAACCGCTGTAGTTTAATCCCTACATTTTTCAACAGCAACCGGGCGGCCTCCCGAGGTTATCGATTACAACAGTTGAGCAGTACAAAGCATACAAGCTCGCCCAATGATGCTGCTCGAATAGGTGGAACGGCTAGTAATCTCAGACAGACTGCTTATAGAGGGAGTAAAAATGCACATTTCGAACCACAGCCTATTTGACATTATCTGCGTGCCCTTAGCAGATTGCTACTTGGGATAATACGATTCATATGTTTCACATCGACTTAATCACTACTGAGAAGGAACTTGTTGGCGCCGGTTCTCCGAAGAGCATTTAGAATGTAGTCTACGATAAATTTGACCATGAAGAGAGACCGAACGCTGTTGATGAGCCCTACTGGAGACGGTTTACACATTAGGGAGTTATCCGCAGCTTCTCACAATGTTTACGGAACGTCGTTATTTAGTTTTTGTATGTTCTGGAACTCCTTTCTCAGTTGGACATCTCAAGCTACCAACAGAGTTAAATCGGTTTCCAAGTCTTTGGTCGCCAATGCCTCACGATTAGCAATCGGTGTCAGTGTATTCGTATTTAAGCCGGAAACTTGGTGGCTTTTCACGAGCTGAACCAGTGTTATATCAAGTCACTGGGTAATTACGGCATACTTGTACGAGAGCCGATGCCATTCGTCATCTCCGCTTGAGGAACTGGCGCCGAATAGGTAGTCTTATGGAGGCCTCAACTGGTGAAGAGTTCAGCAACTCCAGTTAGGGCAATTCACATCACCGCATTTAGAAAATACTGGTGACAGTTGTTCATGATAGTAGGAATACCACCAACGCATCTCCGTCGTCATTTACCTCCACACAAAGGAAATAGGCGGAGTACATTTATATAGAATGTGTCATGTGTAAACTTAACGCTCATTTGTTTACGCATATTCGTGTGCACCGTCGAGTTGGTGAGTTGGAACGCAACTCTAGCAAACTGTCGTATAAAACTCAGAATGCAACCATTCTCGATAGTAATTATGCCACACCCGTATAATATTTTCTTAAGGAAAGTCTGTCTTTGTTTATCTGTATCTACTACCGCTTTTGTGGACGCACTCATTGTTACAGCTCCTATCTGGTTCATCGAACAGACTCCTGACTGACCATTGTGAAGCCTTATCTGTTGTAATTTGTTTAGACCACGCAGCAGATCAACTTGTGAAAGGTTAGATGAGATGTTGGTGATGTGCCAGGCATAGTCGTGGTTATTAGCGTTTTATTCAAATATTCCGAACTGATTTCGGTAAACCACTCAAGATTGTGCCAAGGTTCAATCCACGATCATTGAAGATGGATTCCACATATCGGTTCTATCAGGTCTTTTATTTACCTTCACGAAGTTGGGACAAATGCCATCGGGGCTTGACAATCGGACGTTTACTTCGACGGTATTTTGTTTGTGATGTAGGTCATTGTGATCTGCGTTTATCTGGTGTTTTTTATCCCTTGATTGTATCATATTTCCTCGTCCTAATTTTTGTCTCATCAGCTATCATCTCGTATGACACTATGGAATGTGCGATCACGGCTGTTAAAAATTATGTGCTGCTTCATGGTGGACCTGTGATTTGGATTGCTTCCGGGGTAGCAACTCGTACTACTGGAGAGCTGACGGGTACGGGGTCGCAAAGCAGCACCCTTCCCCGCGGACCACGATTCCCCGTCAGCTCCGCATCTGGCAACAAGTAACAACATAGATCTCTCATCCTCTATGGTTGTTCTATGGAATCTATCCACACTCTGTTTCTCTCCCCGGTAGTCTTATAAGCTATATGGATACTCTTTTGTACTTTTCTCCACATTTGTTCGGCTGTGTTTCTTCACGTATCACGTTATTTGCTCTGTTTGACCATCATCATCGTCACTTTACTGGTCGTTACTATGCACTTTTTTGTTTCTTTCTTTTCCTTGATTGTTCGCTTTAACTCGAATTTGTGTCCGCCCAACTGATACGACCTCCGAATCTACCACATTGCTCGCTTGCCTTGAAGCTCTGTAGATATAGTTGTTTCCACTTGTGCTCTGTTGTGCCCATCTCCGAACACGCTCTCGTACTCGTCACTCAATCCCGTTTCCTCGCAGATCTGTTGTTCCATATACCAAGTGGCTTTGCCTCTGTTCATACTTTTCCCGTTCGTTCCGCTCACCACTTCACCCGCAAACACACACATATCAGCTAGTTCCACTGAAACACAATACTGTTTACACCGGTCACATTGCCTTTTTCCTATACTTATTGATTATGACAATAGTAATTTACTTTGCTCTATTCCATGTGCCCCTTTTTTTGCTGGCCACTTATGAATCACGCACCACTGCCGCGATCTTTTTCGATTCCGGTCAACATTTTTGTGCATGTGCGTCTCAATCTGTGCTTCTTGTACTGTTTTTATCTTGTCCTACTCTATCTCACTCGCTTGTTTACGTTACTTTACGGTTCCCATGTATCACGATTATTCAGCAAATTACTGAAGTTATTGATCTTTTTTCGTCGTCTCAATTGTTGTGCATCGATTTGTCTTGTGGTTGTTTATGTGTTATGCTTTCAGGTCCAAGCCGACTTTATTGGTTGTTCACTTCCGTTCACGGGGTGAAGTCGAGAACGACCGTATCCGTTTCCTTTGTCGGTCAAAGCATATCATGTGACAAGACGGATTTTGAACCTGCGCCCCTAAACCCATTGCGAAGAACCTCAAAAGATTAACGGACTCCCACTCACAAATCGCCACGTCATAATTAGTTCCCTTACGTTCAGCACGTCAACAGCTACACTGTGGTTGACACTCTTGATTTATTTTATCGGATTAGGTTTACTCACTTCGGTTGTTCAATCCTGAGGAAAACTCGAGTCTCATGGCAAGGGCTTACAACTATCGCTCTTCGACAGTTCTTGATACCAGGAATGTACTGGCGCATTCACTGAACGGAATTCGGTAGGCTTTAGGTTTTGCAGCTGGTTGGTTCACAGCTAAGCTAGTCGATCTGACCTGACAGTGCCGACGTATGCCAATCAAAACTGCTTATTCAGCGGGGCACATATGCCCTCCAGTGAGCAGTTAAAAAAGAATTCGAGCGTTATCGTTTTAATGCTGAATAGGGGTTTAACCCCACTGAATGAAGTTGGCTATGTCGATAAACCACTGTTAATTCTGAGATGTCCAAACTATCACCTGGATGCTAAGTTGAAAGATTTCAGTATATCCATGGGAAAGAAACCACTGACTATCTCTGAACTCTAGGATCGGCCTTATTGACAAAGGCCTACTGTGAACTCACCCAAAGTGTACGGCTCACCATGAACTCGGCATCACAGGTCAAGTCGCCGCACTGTAAGCTGGCCCGGTGGCATGTCCAGTTATTGGAACCAATAGATAAAGTGGTCGTTCAACACGGCCAGAAAGACATTTTCATTAGTTGATACTTCGATAGATCTTCTAACCGACAGGATGGTGCAAAATCATTTTTTTCGCAGGCGTGTGGTTAACTGAAATGATGTTGATTACTGATGACTTTATAACGGAACATAACGTCTCAATTGTACTACCTTTGATTTAAATTTGTTAGCCTGTGCACCATGAATATCCAGTTTTTAATAACCACCAAGTTTTACGAACGAACTGATGGGGGAGCATTAAAAAGTTCACTCGGGTCCATGCTTGTCAAGATTTTCTTGGTTTACTTGAAAACGGGCAACATCAGCCATTCGCATCACACCGTTTTGTAAATGTTACGCTAATGATATTTTGTGTGTGTAACTCACGGCGAAATGACCAATCCCGCGCACAGTTCAACAAGCTTTACCCGAACATTTATTCTTGTTACAGAAGTTGAAAATCACCACTTAGACGTGAAAATGATCTGTTACGAGAAGAGTACATAGGTGGCCCACCTGGACAGGATCGTGTATCCATTTTAAAAGCATCGCACCATTATTGCTCGAACGTAGTCTTGTTCGAACTTACTTGAGTGAGATTCGTAGAATTTGTTCACTCGAGACAATCAGAGGTAGATTTCATCTGTCAAACGCCTGTACGCAACGGATATTCTTCACGCTTTATTTCGCAGTACGCTGGATGAAAACAGAAACTGTCAGTGTCGAAAATAATAGCCCGTAAATCCATACATATTGTGGTGGATTGTTAAACAGGAGGTACGAGCATTCCAACACGGCGGAATACATGGACGCGGCGGGGAGATACGTCCAGAAGCCCACAGGGTCGATAGATTGTGGACAACGTGAGCGACCGGACGAGCCATCGCCCAACGCGATCGGACAAGTCGACGAGGAATGGCTAGCGAAAAACTCACCGAAGGAAGGCGTCTGAGACCAACCGGGCCTAAGTTCACACGGCATGTGGACCGAAACCTGAGCTGTTGTGGGCCGGAATTCCTGTTCATAAACGTGAGAGCGGCGTGGCATGATAACCAGTGAGTTGGACAATGAGAGTTGTGCTCCACTGAACGCCTTTTCGGTACACTATAACGCTATAATACAAAGGTGGAGTTGTAACCACCCCTATGCAAACTGGTCTAGGATGTACCGCCAGATCTTCATACAACGTGGCAGAATTAAGAGCGATTAACCAAATGACGCGGTTGTCCTATAAACCGAATAAATACTAAAGCAACTCACTTGCTGCACTCCTACGTTACCTATGAATTCAATTATACTTTTGAGGTTAGGTATATTTTCCCAACGGTGAGGGCGTTTTGCACATGTCTCAGAGCACATTCCAATGTGGCTAGTGAACAACACAACCGTTACTGATCCATCTACTACATGCCATCTGAAGGGAAGCTATTCATGTGCTGTATCGTCCTACGGACAAACATTACCCTCTGCAGAAGTCATTCCGACACACCTTTATAAGCCCACTTCCTATGTGTACATAATCATCGTTACTGTGGTGTTTGTGTTGTCCTCTTTAGTTATTACTGTCAGCATTTCAATGTTGTCGTTATCCTGTATACATACTTTATTCTCGTACCTTGACAGTGCCTATACCTTGTCTTAAAGTTGTCATTTAGGCTGCACATCCACTTTCCCCTGTTACCGATTGCGCCACGGTTAGATGAACATTGTCTGCATCGACCGTTGTTTACTTGACTTGTTTAAAAGTCGAATTTTTCTCCTAGCTTTGTGTGCTATCTCCATTGCGACCAATGAATCATCCTTGTTTTGCACCTATATGAATTAGTGCAGCTCTATCAAACATGGTCCGTATATCGTAACTGATGGGATCGGTCAAAAATGTCCACGCAGTGATGTTACGTAACTTTGCTTGCGTGTTCAGAACTGGACATCGTTGCCTTATCGTCTCGAGGGCGACATCATCACCCCTTCACTTCATGTGCATTGCGTGAAAATTAAAGCCGTGGTAGCTTAGCTCATTTTTCGGCACACACGTTTTCATTGGTCTCTGCGTTGACTGGGATTGGCACAGACAGGTCAGCTTATCACCGTCAGGCTGAACATCATCTCAACTCCCCGTTCTTAATGGTTTCGACCGTTGCCCCCCTCACTGGTCCACTTTTCATTACCGCTCCCTCTTGTCCCCACATCATCCTCTGGCCTGCGCTGTCGCCCACGTTGGGAGACCCTAGACTGCATTTAATTCATAACTTTTAACGATTACTATTGAGTTACGCATGACCTGAAGACGGCTCCCCGAATTGAATGCAAGACTGTACCCAATCATTCCTGTGGTACTGTTGAATCTCAGTCGTTTGCAGTGGTAGACAGTTTCAACAAATTCATTGAGTTTCTAACGGAGCAGGATAGGTCAAAGGTGAAACTTCACGCGAGTAGACCAGGTCAGCTGTAGCTGTCCGCGCCAAAGTTAATTAATAACAAATTGGTTCAGTAGAACAATGCGATGTGGACAAGGCATCGGAACTGGACGTCCAGCCGGTGAGTATACCGAGGAAACGAATCCTGTGGTCAACGATGTTACACCTGTGATAACGAAACACTGGTTTTGACGTTTGTTAGGAACATCAGTGCTCTTACTTATGGTCTACGGTCATGGTTCTTTTTAGACCGAAAGGTTGCTTTTGATTCGGTCGCTCGCAACGTTCTGCTGAACTGTCTTCTTCTTAAGGGAGTTTTAGAGAAATAAGTGAATCTCTTAAGATTGTTGTATGCTCAGTGTGCAAGCATCTTAGAAGCGTCTTGACAAGTGTCTGGAGTGTTAATCACTTTTTTGGTGTTCTTCAATATCTCCCTTATTAGTTTTGTAGCGTGACATTCTTGAGGAATCCAGTGAGCTTGCTGTTGAGTTTATTCAGGGCAGTAAGTTGACCGACACGGGATATGTGGATAAACTTGCTTCGCCCATTGTTTCTGCTGAGGAGGTGCTAATCACGTTGGACGAGATAGATGATCGGGCTGGTTTGCACTGAATGAGCTTCACACTTTCAAAATGTGGCTTCAAGACTGGGGCGACTTCCCACGCTCTTCATTGCAGGATGATTTCGCATACACTCGTAGCACTGTTTCGTCAGTCTGTAAGATCAGTGAGAATAGGAGGCAGTGATTGCTTTTGCCAACGTGCGCCATCTGTAACACAGTGAAGACGTCCGTTCGTCATTGAACGGAAGGGTATATAGTGCTTGTGTGTTTCGCGTAGTGAGCTACTCAATCGAGGAAAATCAGAACAGGAATCTAAGCGGCACTAAGCTATCTCAATTTATTGGTGAAAAACAGCACGTTTCTATAGAGGAACAACAGTATTTACGACTGGTGTTAAGCGACAGACGTGCTCAATTTTTGATTGGCCATTGTGTTGCTGTGTTGTACCACGACTTTGCATCTAGCATCTCGGCTGTTTGAAGCAGATACACATTCAGCAGCAGCTGATGGCTGTCCATGATAGGCTGGTGCCAGTCTGACCGTAATTCCGGCTGTAGAAACTTGTGCGCGAACGCTGATTGGCTGAACCTTCTCCAACTAAGAAACCGCTTCATTTCAAACTCGTTTCAGTGTTTTGCTTTGAACCAAGGTTGAGAAACTTAGTCTGTCTGTGATAAAGATATCAACTAGTTTGCCGTGTTCGATCATCGTTGTGTTCAACTATCCCGCACCAAATGAGAACCGCGTGAGCAATGTAGCTGTTCCACTGAGCATATTCCTTGGTGTACAATCTAACCATGTTACACAGCCTGGAATGGTTGGGTCAGGTACTCCGAATGCCAGCTGAGTATTTACCTTTTCGGGCTTTATATTCTAGGACCACCAACAGTTGGGTAAAGCGGCCTATGCTTAAACACAGAGAGAGAGAGAGTAGGCTGGAGTCGCCTACCACTCAAAACGCCGGTTACAAACGCTACCTGAGATAGAAACATGTTGCAGTCTGTGATATTTTTGCATCCACATTATCTTTGTCCAGCTGTGGTTTTATACATTTTTATCTTTTGTGATACTTTTTAGTCTGTCATGGTGAGCGGCTGCTCGAACCATGATACCTTCTGGTCAGGTTCCTCACCGTTACGAATGAATAAAGTCATAAATGAATAAGTCATAATTATTGAAATGACATTCGTTATTGAGTCGAATTAGTGTGATGCATGACGCTAGTAAGCACGCATGTCTCTCATTGTCAGATAACATGCTGATTAATTGCAACTGCACCTCCATCAACTGGGTTCGCCACTTACTTCTTATGTACCTGATTTTTGAGAAGAGTTAATTTCACGTTTGATTTTTGTCAAACACCATAGGCCGGTTACTTTCGATTAGTGGACCTGATTTGGGCCGACCTTTCATCTGATTTTTAAGCCTACATCGCGAGCACGTTGATTATTTTTCCACATATATTGTGTTGTGTTGTAACTTAAACGACTGATGCGTCCCGTTCATTTGAACGACAACTGAGGCGTTCATTCATTGACCTATGTACAGGTTATGGTGACATTGTTAAGGCCATGGCGGTATTGTTCACTGTATCGCCCTGGATCGTGGTTGTCGTTACGCGACTTGAAAAAAGTAAAACTCAGATTATACTACAAAATCTTTAACTGTTAAATGTCTGCCCTTTGGTTAAACTTGAAAGATCTGTCCCACGGGGTTTTCAAAGGATTCCGTGAGCCAGGTTATCAAAAGAAAGTTAATTGATTCCAAAGGCTGGTCTGCTGAACTTCGAGTAGGTCAGTTGATGGGATGCATGTTGCCTAGGAGCAGTCGTTTCTTGTTTCTGTCATTCTGAATTTGTCTTGGACTTTTCTGGGATGCACCAGGAAGCGTATAACGCTTTCAATCAGCAAAGAATGCTGGGAATCAGCGGTTGTGGGGTCCTATTTGAGGATTACAACTTTGGCCATTGTGTAATTATCCCCACTTCTGTTCCGAGGTCTGCTGCCCGAGAGAAGTTTGGGAGATTAAGGTTAATAAATTTACCCATCCTAAATTTAGATGTTTACGAAGAAATTTGGAAAGCATGGCTTCCCAATAGAGCACTTTGGAAAAATGATAAAATGAGTTGCATGTGAATTCATGCAGTGATTCCTATAGGGTGAAATTAAAACCGAATGCTGGACTCCCTGCACGACTTATGCCTAATCGGTTATGTAGAATGTAACAGACACTTTCACGGTCACTCAATAACAGTAACTTCATGAATTGTGCGATTTGACTAATGGCACATTTTGATGATGAGAAAGACTAACTGAAACCACTTGTTCATCACATCGCTACATCTGTTTTGATAGGAATTTTCCGACAGAATTACAATTCGTGCACAAAGTTTCACAAACTGACGGAGTTACGCTTCCGTCAAACCTTAAACCAATTTGCGTGGTTACGTCTGAACTATCTAAAACTACTTGTTAGGCTCTTAGTATTTTCCATTATTCACACTTGAATTACCTTGGGAGTTATACCCGTTTTTTTCCAAGTCTGTGCGTGATTCTTATCTCACGTACAACAGTTTTTTTACGGATTTTTTTGCCGTTCTCTTGTGTATTTTATGCTCATCTCTAAAATGTTTGAATCATTCATATTGTACATTTTATATATATGAAAGTTGTTGTGAATCTGGGGCAGTTCTTTTACTGGGACATTTGGGTCGTTTTATACGACAGTGTTTAAAACTAGTCTGATTACTTTTGTTGACTCACGCAGTTTGTCTGCCCTGAAACTGACGACAGTCTTTGTTTCATGTAAACCCAATGGTTGAATGTTTTTGATTGTGTTGCTAACCGCATGCCCTATATATTCTAATGTTTTACGTTCGTGAAGAGAGTAAACGAAATGTCTTGCTATTTGTTGATTTCCGTTTCGTTAACTTCTACTCAAAACTTGTGAGATCCTACCAATCGGTACATTCATGCCATCTTATTGCGTTTGTATCAGTATGTTACTTGTTGTATACATGTTTCATCATTAGTCATTATTCTCAACACAAGTATCACTTGATCCAGGTATTTTTAAATACCACTGACATCTATCGAGCTAAATAACTAGTGATCTGCTAGTAGTTTCTGTGCTCCTCATGCCTCACTCACCTTTTACAGATTACTATATTCCGAGTCTCCTCCTCCTTCGGTGACTGAACAACACCGCTTAGGCATAAAGATGAATAGATAACCACAGACTGGAGCCAATGGACGACCGTGATACATTCTCATACCCCCGTGACTGTCATTCAGGAATCTCCGTACAGCAGCCTTTCTGTTTTTTTGACAACAGCCAACGAAGCACTGAATCCCGTCAGTGCAAATACAAGCTGAAACCAGCTAGTGTACAAGCTCTGTCTACACTGTTATAAGGAATTTAGCTCGCGTTTAAGGCTGGACAAACATGTATTAGCGTACGCTCAGAACACAAAAAATCACCTAACATAGTTACACGAAATATTTGGATTTCGGTAATTCCGGTGCCACACTGAATTTATCTTTCGGTAAGGCTCATCGTCATATGAACTTCTAGAGGATCGGGAGTAATATAACATGCATCGTTTGTCCCGTCTTCTTACTCTCAAGGTTTGTTTGTCAACGTCAGAAGTTGCTACGCTGACTTGGTGATAAATCCATCAAAGGCAAGCACAAAAGACAGCTACGTTTGTTCCAGTGGAAATTTCCTAGCACAGGCCAAAGACAGTAATTTGGCTCACTCAGTATTTCGGCTTTAACAAGCACTGACTCATCATATCAATGCGATTGTGGTTCCCCGCAGTTTCCCCTAATCCGAGACAGTGCACTGACGTAATCTACAATTGACGCAACCCATCAGCTGTCACCACAGTTGGTCCCAGTCAACCATCACACAAGACGCGTTTCACATACTTGCTCGATTTGGGTGCATGTCTTTCCGGACCTCATTATTTTGGTAGACAATTGATCAGTTCTTATCTAGTTCTACTGATGCGATCCCCAAAACCGGGGCACATGGACCCCATCGTGCATTTGGGCCCCTCTTTCACCTGTCGTGGTTTCAGTAGTCAACACTTATCATTCGGAAAATTAAGCCTCTTGTATGCTAGTCTTCGTTACCCAACAACTTTTCAAGAGAAGCTCAGTTCTTCACACAAAAACTATAGTTGCCGTCCGAATATCAACAACAGCGAATAACGCTGGACTCAATTCAAGGCCCACCTGCCCCACCGCATCCAGACCTGATGCACCCACAAAGGGATCTATTCATTCAAACGACTATCAACAATAAACTTTAACCTATACACAACTGTGGGTCGAGGGATGGAATCCATTCATGCTTACCACATAGGAGATAAACGTCCTGTACATCCAAATACTGTGCAACTTTTCCCACCGGTTGTTGCAGCAGTAATTACTACCTTTCCTTTCACGACGCTACCGATCGCAACGCTCTGAAATCCTGTCTCGGATGCTTCAACGATCATAGATTTGAGCCTCAACAACTAGCTGGCTTGCTGAGGGACGGACCCGTCTAGCAACTAATCTGGTCATGTGGTACCGATGAGAACAATACTAGATCAGCCATATGGGCATCCCGAAAATCGTGCATCTCATCCATTGTTCACGCATCTGACAAATTTCGAATAACGACCACTTGAGAGAGATCAATGAAATTTGCGGACGACATTTTTGCTACATGAAAACCATCAAAACGACGGTGCCACAGTATCATGTAGGGCAAAAACAATTGCCAACCACTGCGGGTCCGATTTGGACATGCACGAAGCCTTTAAAAGCGGAGGAAGAGGGACGTCTTAGAAACGATACTTGATTGCCAGCATAGAAATACCTTTGCTGATAAGGCAACTCACGAATCCTTGAGGTACGGTCCTTGCGTCCATGAGGACGCTCCTCAGTGGCACAACGAAAGCCGCGCAAAAAGCCTTGTAAAGGAGGGGTGAGTCACCGTTACGGGGGCGTTAATCGCCGGGTTCGACAGCCTTGCCGAGTGCCAGGAGGCAGTGTGGTATTTCAAAATTTTCCTCGACATGACCCCAGAGGCGACAGTTTTGTTTACGTCATGTCAGTACGACCAGTGTTATTAAGAGTCCTGCCGGAGTTGGATAAGGGTTTGAATCAACGCATACTAATCGATCAAGTCATAAGTTGGATTTTACCAGCAGTTCGGAGCAACTCATGATTGCTCTCATCGCCCTTTCGATGACGTTGCCAACGCTGCCCGTCAGTTGTCGTCAACGTGGTCATCACAAGCTAAGTGAGTGAATTGAACCAAAGCTAAATCGTAATGGAAAAGCTGAATCAGGAAGTGGAAGGTTTGGCGGTGCATAATACGAGAAAAAAATATGAACGCGTGCCACAAGTGAGGAAAAGTTAGACATTAGCAGAAAATATGCTCGTTTGACAGGAAAGAATGATCCTTAAATAAGCGTCTTACCAACTATTCTTTATTTGGTGGGGAAAATCCCCTAATGAGTGCAATCGACAACATGGTGTTGCAGACCACAGAAGAAATCAATGAGCGATGAAATACTATTCGGTTGCGACAAGAGCGGTGACTTCATTGGTTTGGTCAAAGTCAAAGAAGATTGATCGGCCGTGTGCGTCGGTTGTTTGAACAGTTGACAGATTTGTTATCTAACAAAGATACGTCAGAGTACATTGTATCGGTGGTCGTGTAATCAACCCACTATTCGTCGTTTCTCCCAACGCACGTCGACTATGCAAGGTGAAGTTTATCTTGACTGTACTGAAGCCGTGATTAATTTACAGCTTGATAAGCATGTAGCACCGTTCGTGCAGGGTAAAACGAACGCAGCTAAACCGAATCCAATTTTTGAATGGGATGTTAAGTAGGTTCCGAGAATTTTTCACTAAGGACCAGGACCCGTACGGTTGTTACGATGCATTTGGACAAAATCCTGATTAGACAGAAAGGATTTCGACCGTTTGAACCCAGATTAGTTCTACTGATGCTGCAAGATGAAACTGACTTAAACGAATGTCATCAGCTGGCTCATACAGGGTGTCATCGAACTTGCGAGCTACTGAACCAACGAGTTTACTGCCTGGGTATGAAAGAGGATGTCACCAATTACTTACTTGCCAACGATTTCACCTCTAGAAGGGAAATAACGGCTGAAATTAGTACTCCATTCGGATAACTCCTTCAGAGAAACTAGGGAATTGTGGTCAGTGGATATGATGGACCTATTTCCAGTAACCGTCTGTAGAAATCCGCACATCCTTGTCACGACAGAGCTGGTAACAAAGCGCACTAAAGCGATTGCTGTACCCAACTAAAATGTGAGCACTGCATACGGGGCTGTAATGAAACATCGTTGCATTTTTTTAAAATACCACGAAGGATACCGACCGATCAAAGCGCCCACTGCGAATGTGAAGAGTTCCCGGACTGCTTAGAGAGCCTAAATATCGAAAGAATATGCACAGTACCAAACCATCTCAATCAAACGGATTGACGAAAAGAAGCAATCACACAGCCAAAGAGTGTTTGCCAGCGAAACAGGGGAGATGGGAAGAGTTGTTACGGCTGGTCCTGCTGGTCCATCGCTCTTCGCCACAACGAAGAAATCACCATCCCAAATAGTGCGTGGGCGCGTTCAATACCTGCCAGTTAATCAGGAATTTGACTTGCGGGTAGACCAGTGGGTGAATGCACGTGAGACATCAGAGTTACGGAAGTTGACCACCCAGAACCTGGCAGGTGCTCAGTAAGCCACCAGGGAGCAGTCATTTGTAAAGCATCGAATCGATGCATTTTAGTCGACCTTGCTTCAAGATTTAGAAACGGATATAGACGGAGCCCATAGACAAGAAGATACTGATCTGAGAGGTTCCTCGCTAAAAAGAGGGGACCATGAGTGGTGATAAAATCGGGTTGTTTAGTATGTTCAATTAAAAATTAGGAACCTCACCAGTGAATTGATGGAAGTCAAGTATGCAAATGGCATGACACTTTTATCACAAGAAAATGTTCGTCATTTATGTGAACACCAACGTCTCGCAGATCATTGGGAGAACGAAAACAACTTGGCCGACTGTTGCTGCAACCCGAACAGTCGTCGCTAGGAGAGCGAATATAGCACGGATGAACAACCACACCACACTGCTCATGAGTTGTCAAGCGGAAGCATACACTAAGGTACTGAAGTAACCAAGAAAAAGTACGGAAACATTGGACAGCACTTGGTCAAGGAATACTGTTCTCCATCATTGACGACTGTGCTGTCCTTGGGTTATAGTTATATGCAAGTAAGTGTTTACGTTTAAAGTGTTCTGAATAAAAATATTAGTTCTCTGTGTTCTTGACTCGTGGCATTACATGTCACGAAACTCCGTATCGCATAGTCCAATTCTGCCCCATCATGCACCTCGAGAGCTGCAGATGAGAGTCTTAGCTGCACTGCTAGTTCTTAATATGAAAAACGAACTCAACGATTTCATAACCCTATATCTATACGACCAACTCATTTGTCCAACGCGGAATCGTCGTTGCCATTTTAGTTATTTGTGATATGTACAGAACGAACACCACATTCAAACTGATGAAGAATAACTGCGGTTCTCAAAAAATAATTCAACACACCTTTCGTTTCTATCCTTGCAACCAACTTCTCTCCAGAATATTACAATACCCCGTAGTATATAATTAAAGGAGTTTCATCACAAATTCCCTCAATAGATGATCTGTTAAAATGTGGTGTCTCATACATTTGCGTAGCACGTATTGAGAAGTGTCTCAGAATACTCGATCTATATATGGCTCATATGATGTACGTGTGACAGTCATACGCAAATTTAACAAAACCTCCTATTCTGAAAAGTTAATTCAAGTTTTCATCGCATAGCGCATGAATCACATTATCGGAACATGGATATCATTCATACAAAAGCGTCTATCCCGCGAGTCCTAAATCTGGGAAATTTATGTTTTTTGTTCGCACACAATTTGTTGGTGTTACTCTTGAAAACCTCACATGATTTCATCTTTTCACTATCCTGTTCTTTTCAGTTTATGAAATGAAGGAACTTATTCATATCCGCAAACTTTTGGTCTCGTTCCCATTAAGCGAAACCGTTCGATTTCAGCTTTCTTTTGTTGGAGATTGCCAGCGGAGCAATCCCTGGTTCTAATCGCTGACTGAATTCCGAGCTGCTCGTGTACGAAGCGCATGCATTTCGTGAACGTGATTTAATCATGTGCAAACGCGAATAAGACCGCCCACGGACTCTCTCTTAACTCCAGCCGACAATTTTGCATATCGGGACTTCCCAAATATATTGAACATTATTTTTGTCCAACCAATGGGCGGTTTGTTGTTATCATTCGGTGTTTTGATGCGAACGATGTGCCGAATCGTGGGAGAAAGTTTTTTCACTTGGAAGACAATTTTAGAAAGCACGGAATTTTTCTGACATTCTTTGTCGTCGAATGTTAGGCAAATAAATTGGACGCTCTGAATTCTCAGAATGATTTGAGAAAACTGAATTTCAGTGCAAAATTGTATCATCAATTTCAACCTGTAATGGTTTGTTTTACTCCCAGCGAACTCCATGGGTTTCGCAGTTTCAATTGAACAGTCGAGTTTCTGTCTGTTTTCCTAGACTTTTAAGTGATGTTGCCANGTTGCCACAAAAGTCGACAAATTTTCAACAATATATATGCATTACTGATGAGTAGTCGGGGATTTG
>QNGE01004508.1:18304-60134 GCA_008508345.1 Paragonimus westermani
TCAGATAAACCTCATGGCTGTCGGTTAGAAGTGGCGGGGCTCCATTCAGGACTGTCGTTCTTATTGGAGCACGTACTCGGATGCAGATTATGCGTTGGTATGTTGACGTTTTGTTCTCACTTTCGCTGGGCAAAGGCCCCACCGATTGGCTGCTGGGAAATTTGTAGTGAGATCAGGTCATCCGTAAAGCATAAGTGCCGAACTAGCCTAGAATGCAAGCTCAGCAGGTATCATCCCGGAGATCTTGATTGCTGCTGAACCACGGGCTACTCATAAATTGTCACCCTAGAGACGGCTGACGTCCATTCCTCAGTGTACTCGCCAAACGTCATAGACCTTCATATCCTTCTACGAAGAGCTTCGGAATCCATGAGTCCTTATATCCTTAGAGAAATGTTGGGCCATTCAGCCACATGTGTAGATCCTGAGATCAAACGTCACAGGTTTCTCGAGAATCTGTGTCCTCCGGGTTCAGCCTAGACAGGACGCGTAGCCATCGGCCGCCCTGAGTGCGATAACGAATGAGTTTAAGACGTCTAACTACAAATGAAACCAAACGACACGAGTTGTCACTCAAGCTCCTTAGAGCAAAAGCAGAGCCCATCCAAAATGTGATATTTGCAAAGTTTAGTCTAGGCTTGTTCGCTAGGAACCTCACGAGTATTGTAGATAATACGATTGAGTTCTAGCCTAGGGAAAGACAGATTTCAGGTTTGCAGATCGAGATTTACTCTTCAGGAAGCGGTAAAAGACTCAGCGATTCAGTGATTACCGCACAGGTTCGAGGCAGGGGCCCAGGGCTCCTGGATATAGTCGATTTTCCTTGCTCGGTGTTAGCGGACGTCTGTTGGTCTGAAAGGTGATCACTGAAACAGGATGTAGCACCGCTCTTGGGGATTACAGTGAATAACAAGAACAGAGTAAGATTACTCGCGTAATGAAATTATAGGTAAATGCGAATCAAGCAAAGCCTTAAAACGATCCCTAGAAGCGCGGCTGACGACCTCAGAAGAGAAGCTGTTCCAATAGCCCTGTAAGAAAAGAACGTTTGAATATAGACGTAGTTATTTTCAGTAGTTAGGTCCCTTCCCGTTCCCTTCTTTTTCCTTCTTTCTTCCTATATAGGGTTTGCTTTTTCTTCATGGTTGTATGGCAGCTAGACATTAGTGTGAACCACTGATGTCTTTCTGTCTGTGATGATGATGTAAGAAAAGAACTGCTGCCTAAGAAAGGTCTGAGAACGAAGCTTGAAAAGCTCCTCACCGGCCGTCGTCATTCGCTACAGTGAATAACTGCCCTACGAGACCTACTCTAAAGAGATGTATGAGTATTAAATCACCGCGGAGCCTTCGAAATTCAGGTGGGCACAGGTCAAGAATTTCAAGTTGCGACTCGTAAGTAACATTGCTCAGGCCCGCAACCACCTTGGTAGCTGCGCACTAGACACACTCAACACCAGTAGCGTTCTTGCTTCGTGGTACATAAACTAGAGGCTTATGGGATCCAAGGTGATGTTCTCCGCTGGATTACTTCCTTTCTCGGTAACAGAACTTTCATAGTAAAAACCGGTTCGGACCTTTCGTCTCCGTCCCCAGTCTCTGTGAGAGTCCCTCAAGAATCGGTACTTGGTCCATTGTTGTTTCTGATCTACATCGATGATCTACCCGAGCTGATCTCAAGCAACACCCTCCTTTATGCCGATGACTTGAAAATCTGGAATGCGTGTGATCCCAATGCATTGCAGATTGACCTTGACTGTATTAAGTGCTGGTCAGACAATTGGAGTCTCCCTCTAAACGACAGCAAGTGTGCGCACATGTCACTCGGAGGAGACTCCGGGAACCTATTCGTGATACACGGTGCACAAAGTGTAGTAGATGTCACGAAAGTAGATCTAAAACAAACCTAGGGATTTGGCTGTCGTCTGGTTTGTCTTTCTCTTATCATCACCAGCTGGCCACCAAAACGGGTTCTGTGACTCTTGGGATAATAAAAAGAGCCTTCCCCCGCATAAACAAGCACACCTTTCACACGCTCTACGGAGTCTACAGAAGACCACTGCTCGAGTATGCCAATCAAGTCGTCTACATCGGTCTGAAGAAGGACAAACTCACCATTGAACATGTCCAACGAGTAGCCACCGAAACGGTCACTGGCTTACGGCATCTCCCCTACAAGTCTCGTTTCGAAATTCTTGATATTTATCCGCTTGAGTTTCGAAGACTCCGCGGCGACTTAATTCTTACACACTTTCTCTTTAGCACAGGACTCGTACAACAATTCTTCACCCTAGTAAGTGATAACAGTCGAAGAGGTCACGACAAGAAGCTGTATAAGCTTCGACCTCGGACCTTTCCAAGACAACAGTTCTCTTATAGAGTTATCAACTACTGGAACGACCTACCACTAGAGATTGTTAGCTGCTCTTCTAAGGAACGTCTCACAGTGTTATTGGATTCTCACCTACATAATAATCCGTTAGGTTAGTAATTTATTCTGTTCTACTAGATTATTATTTTACTTTGTTCTTGGTACTTTCTGTAACCCCCAAGAGCAGTGCTACACCTTGTTTTCAATGACTGCCTTTCAGGTCAACAGAAAACCGCCGGTCATGGAAACAAACAAACTAACTGGATGCTGGTAGATTGGATCCCCAGCCTCGAACCCGTGTACGAATCGCTGAAAGCTAATGTCTTTTTTCATGCCGGTATACATGACCCGATTCGCATACTCGAGGAGGGGTCTTACATATACCCCGTAAAGCGTTTGAAACGGGGGAAAGTGCGCCTAATCATCCTGAGAACGGCAAATTCTTTTTTGTCACCATCTCATGATGATACGTGAGGGACAAGTTAGACGACAACCAGGTGCTCAGATCTTTCTTCAGGTTCGACGCTCCTATCCCCTAAGACTTACCGCAGATCACCAACCGCCACATGTCTGCTGTCGACGGCGTCCGGACACTTGTATTTTCGAACACGTTAGCGTCTTTCCACGGGGTTTTAATGTTACGTGATGTGACGATAGGGCTCACCGTCTCCACGCCCTGTGACCACTTCCAACGTCCCCTCCGGTAGTTATTTGAGCGATGTATTCCATCCAATACTCGAGCTACATGGGGTAGTTTCTGACCACACAGAGCGATAGGAGCAATGAATCTCACTTGGTCTTACGCTGATGTGATACGGACTGGTAAGCCTCTCCGAGTGAACTGTTTGTTTGGTAATACCACACGAAACTTAAAATAATTCTCAGACTCCTATCATTGAACTCAAACTGCCTTCTTCTGACTGTGTTCACTTGAGATCGTTGTCTTTGGGACGGATCCTAACCTATTCCGCTACCTTGATGTGACAATCAGGCTTGTACACTGCATCGGTCTGGACGGTTATGGCTAGGAATTCGATCCTACCAGATGAAACCTTGTCAGACAGGTCAGTCAGGTGAAAGGCAGATGCACTCATAGAGTTGTGTTTTGTACTGTCGGCCGGGTAGGGATGCTAAGATAATGAGACACGATCCTGTGAGCATACAGCAGAACTATTTTTATACTTGTGGCAGTGCAGTCTTCCGAGTCGGGCAGAACGGGGCTAGAGGCAGTACCCTCAAACGAAGAGCCCTCGGACCACGCAACGATTGTTCCTCACTAGTGGCATATTATCCAGTACGATCGCAGAAGCCATGCATTTTATAGTGAGGCGAATGGTTTAATCATTGGTTCCGTGTAGGGTTTACCAAGACAGCCCCGTATGCCTTTGCTTTGCAGGTAAGTCCTCTGAGTCAGAGACTTGGGGTGGGGTGCATCAAGTCAACTTCCCTCTGCGACATAAACAACTGGGAAGTGTCAGAAGCTATCACTATTTCAACAGTGACACCGTTCGTTCATTACGATTTTCTCCCTCTACCCTGCATCCTCCCTGCTAAAGTTTTCTACTTTCCCTTTACCCTCGGGTGATAATTGTTTTCTAAAACCAGGACAGCTGATAAGCACTGACGTCTTCACTATCCGTACTCTCCGACTAGCTGGTGTATGAGCACAACAGTGATCATGGCGAAAGACTGCTACAGCTCTGCACCTCTCACGATATATATATTTCGAGTATCGCTTATGAACGAAAGTAGAGGCACTGTGTTATATGGACACCACGCTGGTCTCTCCAGCCATGGACACAATTCGATCATGTATCAGTCAGCCACAGGTGACACCACTGTGTTAGTCTGTCGTGTATATTAGAGCAACCACCTAGACTCGGACCGTGTTGTTGTGCGTGCCCGTTTTGCGTTGTCATTTGCTCGTAGGTCATATGTTCGTAGATGCAAACTACTTAACTGACATTCGAGCATGGAGAGTATACAGAACGTTCACCGGGAAGTATTTGTGAAAAAATTGACCATTCCAATACATCGGGGAGAGTCTTACGAACGCTGGATTAGCTGTGAAAAGTTGCTGTGAGGATATGTATTCCGAAGGAGCTATGCAATTGCGACATAACTGAATTTCTGTCTTTTCGATAAACCTTCTGAACAGGCGTCGCTCGATTCCGCCTACTTCTGAGTATGACGACGACCACCAAGAACTTAGACGCAAGCCGACTAAAAACTCGCACAAAGACCCTGAGCACTACTTGAAGAAACAGTCGAAAAAAATGAAACGGGCGTTTTTACCTGAGGATAGCACGAAGCTCATTTCCCTTATTTCTGGTTGTACTGATCATCGAATCCGTGTG
Organism: Paragonimus westermani; assembly: GCA_008508345.1. NCBI lineage: Eukaryota > Metazoa > Platyhelminthes > Trematoda > Plagiorchiida > Troglotrematidae > Paragonimus > Paragonimus westermani. Next base: position 23,032 of record QNGE01004508.1, read on the forward strand.
AGACTATATATGAAGATGGTTTATCTATATCCAGTCAATCATATCGGCTTGACAGATGAGCTCAACATTCAGAGGAACAGCGTAACCGGCCTTAACCGGACCACGTAGACGACAGGAACCGGATGGTCAGTTAGCGTGTTCCAGGGGACCCTCCGTCGGAAGTACAAGTGGCCCTGCAGCTTAAGTTGTCGAAACGCAACAAGGCTGCTGAACCGGATATTCGTTTTCCAAAAGAGTATCCAAAGTCTATGTGGCAACCATGGAGGCATCAATCTAGTGTCTGTTACGTGTAAGTTACTCACTAGATCCAGAGAAAGTCAGATACACAAGAGACTGGCAAGATTCCGGTCTGGTCGGGGATGCGAGCATGGGCTCTCTGATAGGCAGTCGATGGTCGTGATCATCTTAGACCGAAAGACTGATTTCGATTCTGTTGCTGATAAATCCATCTGAAACTGCCTTCTTCGCAGTATAGATCCACGGGAATATGTGAATTTGTCGAGATCATTGTTTGCCTATTCTGCAAACGAGGTGGGGGTTTATGAACAACTGTCTTGGGCGTTCAGCACATCTAGCGATGTTCGTCAAGTGTCCGATATCCCCGTTCCTGTTCGATTGTGTCACGAACAGAATTGTGGAGGGTGCGATTGTGGAATCCAGTGAGCTTGCTGTTTAGTTTCTTCCTAATACCAGGTTGACAGACATGGAATATGTTGATGATATTATCTCTGCCGAAGAAATGCTGACCATATTGAACTAGTCGCAGCGAAGACACAAGCAAGTTGCTGTGTTTGACCATCGCTTCTTCCGCCATTTGGTGCACATTACGTGGACTGGTCAAATGAACAATACGGCCATTAATCCGCGCGTATTCCGGAACGCTCGGGGTGCGCGATCAATTAGTCAACTACTCAAGTTACACAGCCTTCGTTGGTTGGGTCACGTACTCCGCATGCCTGCGGAGCGTTTGTCCTACTGGGCATTACATACTGAGACCACCAACAGTCGGAAAGAAAACACGCGTGGTGGTCAGGTGCCAGCGTGGTCCCGAAATATGAGGACTGACTGAAGTGGGCAGGCGTCACCTACCTCACTAGGGTCCTCTTGACCACTTAGATTGCCGGTGGGAACCGCCGTTCGAGATGGCGGCTTGCCGCATTTATACCATTTCCCTCTTTTCCTGCAAGTGGGTTACTTTTTATGCTGTTAGTGTTGTTATGGTTATTATTCGACCTTTTGGGTGTTGTCCGTTCTTCCGGGTTGCATGTCATCGTGGGGCTAAAGTCACAGTGTCTTTCGGTCAGATTCATGGCTGTTGTGTTAAGGATGTTGCTTATCCCACGACTGGTAAAGATCGTCATTTAGGTGCGAACCAGGATGCTGTTAACGCCTTATGAAACTGAGTTGCAACTTAACTGCGTTCTCACCTCGAAGCCGCGTCACACGCCTCCCGGTGCGATACTCATCTTATCTGTCGTTATACAGTGAGCACAAACTATGGCAAACAATGGATTGGTACCAACGAAACGCTTTCGAACCTTCGCAACTCTGCAGCGTTTACCTGCGCGCTTGGCTGTTGGATCGTCGTCTGGGTTACGTGGTGAGTCACTTGTCCCAACACCGAGAAATGAGAAGAGATGTGGCAACATCGTTTATTGGAAGAGCGGGACAAAACTAGGCCACAGAGGCTGTAAGTTTTTAATACCAAACGATTACCGTAAGTGACCGACAAACGGATCAAATCAAATGAAGCAGTTATATATGACAATCGCGATTTCAGAACAAATCACGCTGCAGAGGGCATCATCAAACAGCGTAAGAAAACAGTCCAGATGACTCGCAGGCGTTCGACCGCACGACTGTAATCTGATTTGCTGAGTGGAACCATACCACTGCCCACGACCATACCATGTGAGGTAGGTCGGCCAGTCGAAGTTGACGTGATGCGCCCTGACTGTTTCGTTAGGAGATGCGCTTCCTAACACCTCCTCTTCGAGATCGATCGAACGTACGTGAATATGGAATCACTTGGAGTGGGGTCTCAACGGTCCCTGTACGGCTTGATCTTCAGGGTGTTGGCAACGTTTGGTGACTTCTCTTGAACCTCAGTGGTCTTCGCTTCTGGCGTGCCTCTTGAAACCTGGCGTTGTCCGGTAGCTCTTCCATCGGTAGCCCTCGATTTTGTAGATGGTCGGTTTGTTCTCCAAACGGTCTGATCTGATTGGTATGCCATATCCAATTATGTGAGCCAACTTAAACTACATAGAGTACTGTGCCCCGTGGGCTTCGAATCCCCTCGGGTGCTCATGTATTCTCTATCGCACGGTGGTCTCTGGCCAGTACCGGTTGACCGATCTCAAGGGAGCGGGATTGAACTCCATGTCTCCTATCAAACTTCCGTTACATCGGGAAGTTCCTGTTTGTCGTCGGTGGGCTGGAAAGATATAGTAGATCATTCCGTATTCGCAGTCTGCATCCCACCAGAGCTTCAGCTGGAGATCTCTTTCGGAACCTGTCAATTCGGAGTCGTTCCGTAGTTGAGGGGGAACGCTTCGCGGATGTCGGCTGTATGTCCCTCCTTTCTGTCTTTTAAAGGGCTTTTTTCTACGTATCCACAAACCTTTCGGCTTGCCCATTTGATTGCAGATGGTAAGGTGGTGATCGTATGTAGTTAATTCCATTCCTGCTGCAGAAGTCGGTGAATGTACCGGAAGTTAAGTAACTTCCGTCATCCGACACGATTGTCTCCGGTACTCTGACACGGTTGAATATTTACCCCAGTCTCCGCACCGTTGAGGTTGCCGACGTTGTCTTCATCAGGCCAACTTTCGGCCATTTGCTGTGTGTCTACAAGCACCAGAAAGCTTTGGTTGTCTATTGGTTCGGTGAAGTCGATGTTCATGCGAATCCATGGCTTCTCTGGCATTGGTCACGATTGTAACGCGGATTCCACCGGGGCAGCCAGTGCGCAACCAGAACAGCCTTTGCAAACTTTCTCAATGTCGGAATCCACGTGAGATCATTACACAACCACGTGCCAATGCTTTTATCCGAATGATACCGGAATGGCCGCGATGAAACTGCTGCAGAACCCGTGTTCTGAGGCCAGATAGGACAATCACTCGTTCACCCAACAAAATGTAGGAGTTGGCAGTGGAGAAGCAATCTCTTCGTTGGAATTACTGCTTCATCCCACCATCAATGGAGTTCTGAGATCATCCTTTGCGAAGATAGCGCCGAATTTTCTGCAGAACTGAACTGCTGGATCATTGACGCAGTTACAGGAATGTTTCTTATTGCTTTTTCTGCCACGTAGTTCATACCATGATCGACCGAAGTAGCCGTAACCACACTGTCCTCGTTTTCCTTGGGGGCAATCATTCGTGATAAGGCGTCCGCTTGTCCGTTACTGGTTGTTGATTGACACTTGGTAGCAAAATCGTAGCTCAGGAGCATAATTGCTCAATACTGGAGGCGGTTTATCGCATAGACTGAAATGCCTTTCTTTGTCCCGAAAACCGTAATCAGCGGTGTTTGGTCGGTCAACAGGGTGAAGTGACGTCCATAAAGCATTTTGTGATATTTCTTTACTATGAAGACAATTGCCAGTACTTCCTTCTCGATTTGTCCGTAATTCTCTGCTCCCGTTAGCGCTGTAGATTCGTGAGCTACTGCCTTTTCAAAACCATCTGGGAATCGATGGGATATGACTGCGCTAATACTGTAGTTCAAGGCATTCGATGCTACCACAATCTCCAAGCTAGAGTCGAAGTGGGTAACGTGCATATTCGAACCAAGCATAGCGTTAACACGGTCAAAGGCATTTTGGCATTCAGCAAACCAGTTCCACACTGCGTCCTTTCTCGAGAGTTGGTTTGGATTCTCTCGGTTATGGTGAATCACAGGTAAGAAGGTACTGTAATTATTCACCAGCCTCAGGAATGATCGCAAAGTTTGGATTTCTGTTGGATGAGGCATCCTGTCGATTGGGTGGACGTTGGCTGGGTTAGAGCGTTGGCCATGTTGGTCGATTATAAATCCGAAATACTTGGCAGACTGCATAAACGTGTCGAATTTTCCATCCCGAAGATGAGATCCAAATTCCCGAATCCGACTGAGAACACGATCAAGTTTTTCGTGCAGATCATTGGGGTCGGTGCCCGTCACAGTGATATCGTCGAGATATGCTGGCAGTACTGGGACGTCAGTCAGCATCGTGTCCAAGATGTTGGAAGAATGCAAGCGCTGATTTCACTCCGAAAGTTAGACGGCAATACTGGAACAACACCCATCTGGGGTCGGCTTCGAATTGCAGGTAGGCTTTGACCCGATCGAAGTTGTCAAAGCATCTGCCATCGTTGGGCCTTGCAAACGAGTCCTCAGGGACTGGAAGAGAATACTGGTGCTCCTCCAGCGCAACATTTAATCCTGTAAAAAAATCTATGCACAGTTGGACAGAGCCATCATCCTGCTTAACAATCACAGTTTGGGCTGCCCAAGCGGAGTAGCTGACTGGCTGGGAAACCCCGGATTTTTGAAGCCTGTCCAATTGTTCGTCCACAATTGGTGGGGCAATATACGGCACAGGTCGCTTTGGCCGGAAAACAGGCTTGGCTGTAGGCTCAATACTGCTTTCGTTTTGATACACCGACCAAGGCCTTCCTAGAACACATCGACGAATTTGTTTATCAACTTCTCTGTTAGGTTCTGACGAACATGATCCGATTAGTAATCTGCCAACGGAACATGCACCTTCACACTCCTACCCAACTAGCTGAGTGACATGTCCAGCAGTTTCGGACGCTCAATCCAGTCTAAGCCCAGAAAGTTCAATTTTTAATGCCACTTGTATGGGCATCACTGCACTCGATATCACAGTCTAACTCACCCATCCTTGCCAGTTCTCCAGGTGCGATCTGAACTGAGTGTTCTGTTTTCCTATACTCCGGACGGTCAGTGATCCACTTTTGTCGTGAAGTCAGCGTGATGTCAGAACCAAGCGTGCCGAACTGGCGTTAATTTTTACCGACGTACTTTCAGCTTGCAGCGTAGCTGGGTTTGAAGATGGCCAGAATGGAATTCGGCTTTGCATTTTGTTCAGTTTCTTTCAGTGGTTCTTTGAAAACGATAGTGGATTTATGAATGACACGGTTGAACGACAACACGTCTCCTTTTGTCTGGATCGGTTGCATTTTTAGCATTTGTAGTGCGTGAATGGACACAATCGCACATAATGCCAATTACCGTATTGCCAGCATGCAGTTGGAGGCTTCGGTAGGGGTGTTGTACTGTGCTCCTCGGTTACTCGGCTGCGTGGCCACTACGGGACGACCTGGACTGCAGGTAACCCCGACTTTTCAACCATGGTTGTGTCACGTTTCAGATTGGTCTTCCATTGGCATTCCGCTGTCACAGTTGTCAAAGTCATGTCAGAGTCCTGTTCAGTCTTGTTCAAAATTCTGGTGCGAATGTCGTTATCCTGAGTGGACTGTAGGCCGCAGACGAATATCATGTACTAGGACTGATCCCATCATTGTCCTCATCTTGAACGTTTCGCACTCTCGGTTGGCTGTACTTGCGTTCACGCTTCACCAGATTGAGGCATTGATATCGGATGTTGAGCAAGGATGACTGCTCTCCGAAACTATTTATCATTTTCTTCAGCGTTTCTTCAAAAGTACGATCACGAGGTTTATTTGGCAAAATGAAGTCAGTATACTTGGAATGTTCTGTCGCACTCCGTTTCCGAACGATTAATCGCACTTTTTCTGCATCACCCATTTCAGCCAACCCTACTTGGAAGACATCTTCGAATCGCCTGAAACAAGCGCCGAATGGCACTCCATCATCGACATCATAAACAATTTCGTTGATGCTGTCTTTGATAGTGTCCACCGTCGAGTCCAGTTTGACGTTTGTATTTGTTGATATCATAAATGACGCGCGTTAATGTTCGATTAACTTCGGTTGAGCCGCATTGAATTGCGCTTGTTGCTGCTGTAGGATCGGTTTCGTTTCCCCTACTGGAATTGTCATTGTCCACGTAGGTTACGTGCGTTTACCTTTTCCCATACTAGTTTCTCTTTATACGTAAGAATTTATCTTTTGCACAAAAGCCTCTTGTTTTACGGCAATTGAATTTCTTCATTATATTTTCAGGCTATGGAATTGGTGTTTGGTTGGTTTAGTGAAGTCACGTTTTGCGGCCTTTTCGATTCCGACTGCGCGCATTGGCTTCTGCGATAGGATGATGTCCGAGCGAACACTTGAGTTGTCAGAGTCGTCATGTGGTCCAGTCGGGTTGTAGAGTCCAGCTATATGGAGCAGAGAGCCCGAATCAATGAATTTCATCAATCCTCCTGTGACCTACAACACGGATGCAGTCAAGTGGCCTCGTGAGCATGCTTTAGTATTCCAAAATCAGCCGTGGCTGACAGACGCAAATATAGCCGCATTAATCCTGATACGCGCAAGTGCGTTATTGAAGCTCACGAAAGAGACGATGATTGACGCATGGTAGCTCGCCTAAATAGAGTCGATTGCAAGAACACGTACAATCGGCTCCATCTTGATTGCATCAGTTACGAATCGCCGTCCCGAAGATGACAGAAGTGAAATTTCAGATGAATCGGAAATCGACATAATACTGGAATGGATCTCCACGAACCCGACAGTGATTCGCATTTTTGAAAATACCTGCGAAAGCAGAGTTTGCGAAAGATGTATCGACAACTGCTATCGGTCGATATTTGAATGGGCGGTTCACCACTGTGAGGAGGTGCCAAGTTCTCGTCAGCATAAACACCAATGAGAACCGGGCGGTACGACGACACTGTGTTTATCGATTGATGGACTGCTGTGCGAGCTCCAAGACTTTATTGTTGGATTAATTAAACGAACTTCAAATTGTGTTGCACATGGTCGATAGGGCGTCCTTTGAATGGAACGAAATCGTGTGTTTCACCCACCAACAGAAGAGGCCGATACTTACATTTTATTGGAGCAATAGCAGATAGTTTTATTACATCTTATACGATACGAAGTGGTGCTCACAACAGCACTGGTTGTAGACAATGGTTCCGTGCTCTGATGGATAAACTGAAGATCGGCGCAGCCATGTCAACAATAATGGTAATTTGTGGCAATGCCTCTTGTCACACTGATTTGGAAAACGTTCTTTCTGAAGATGCGTATCAAGGAGGGCAGCTATAATGATTAGCACCGTATTCGCCTATGGTGAATCCCACTGAGAACGTCTGGAGCATAGTGAAGGCGAACATCAATCAGCAGTTGCGGGTCCAGTATGATGCGTTGATAAGTGGTGACCCTGATGAAGTACTTAGTCAGCAGGAATGGCGCATACGTATTCTGGAACATGTAGTCCATTCAGCTTTGATGGACGTCACGAGAGAACAGTGTGCCCATTTTGTCTACCACACTGAACGGTTCTGTGTTCAAGCGATGGAAGACGAGGACATGGGTGTGCTGTCTCCTATCGTTGGCTTATAGTGGAAATACAGGGGCGTAATGCATCTGCCACGCTAGCAATGATACGAAAACTCCTTTCTGTGAAAGAGGACTGATAGCCTACCTCCGAAGATTTCACACATTTTGCGCTTCCATCAGAAACTGACATCACGCCGACGATTGCTTTGAGGTTGCCGAATGCCATCGTGTTTTGATCATGATTAATGATCTCAGAGGATTCAACAGAGAACGTGCAACCATTCAGTGTAGTTGACTTTTAAACCTCTGACTGTTAATTTGATGCACGTTGACGTGGTTACTTTGCATTTTTTAACCTTTCTTCCTTTGCAGCTTGCAATCTCGGTGTTTGTTGACGGGAACTGTGCTTTTTTACCTGATTGCACACAAGATTACTAGGAATGGATGCTATATTTCATGAAAAAGTAAAATCTCGTATCTGGTGATGTAAGATTTAATTTACTCAGCAAGAAGGCTCTTTGTGTGCACAACATTGTCTAAATGCATTGCTTCAGGGACCTTATTTCACTGCTGTGGATTTGGCCGAACTGGCTTCTCAGTTGGATGAGGCAGAAAGGTCCGAATTATCTCACGCAAATAATTCTCAGGAATCTCAAAATATGAACGAGGAGGGATACTTCTCAGTACAAGTGAGATCTTATTGTCATCCTTTGACCAAAGTTGGCTTATGTTCTCTATCGCTGATGATTCTTGTAAGGTAAACCGATGACCCTAATGCATCGCGGAATAGTTTGGGCCCTTGACTCATCTTTGATACCTATAAATCTGATGAGCGGTATTGAAGTTCAACTGTCTGTATATATATATACAACGTTTCCCCACCATAGGTACCACATTTGGAGAACAAGAAGGTCGGTAGCTCTGTAGGATGTAGACACGATGGTCGTACACTGTTGCTTATAATATAGGATATAGCCATAGAACAGTTATTGTACTTCAAGTTGTTTTAGTGCTGTTTTTCTTCGTTTTTACAACGCGATCATCAAATGTGTTTTTACTCGAAAGATGTGTAGAAATTCTCGGTATTTGATCACCGTTGTCTGTGCCGGTTAGCCTATATCAAATGGGCTGACTGTGTGAGACTGGACATTGACGTGGTGTGACCGTTTGCGCATCTCAGTGACCTTTTCGAATAAACTAGTCGGTGTGGTAACTAAACCAACAGAGTTACTCATACCAGGCAGGCCAACAGGTAGAATCTAAAGCACGCTCGTCATCACCTAGTTTGCACACTGGAGCGTTCAAATCTCCAGCTGTTCCTGCAATTTTCGTACGCCGTGTTGCGTAACGCGAGCTGGAAGGTAAAAATGATATTGAACCGCGTCTGGACTGCATTATCTGAGGTGAAATTCCGCAACAACGAACGAGCAGCGCTTATGATGTGAGCCTCACTATGCTTCCGGCCTGAAAACACAAGGACGACTTGTAGAAAATGAGATCATCTTTTGGGGTGCCGTTGGTCGTGTAATGAGAGCGATGTCTGCCAGTGGCATCTGAATCTGATTTACAGCAACATCGTCAAGCGGACTTCATAATTTATACTGAGTCCACCAGTCCCTAGCTATTTGAGAAGCTGTCCTAAACCATAACTCAACACGAGTTCTAACAAAAAATTGCTCCGAGCACGTTGAAATACTTCTGAGACTTATTCCGCCTTGATAAGTAACCCCAGATTGCAGCTCTCTCACGTGAATCGGGAACTCCTCTGAGGTTTGGTGTACGAAGCAAAATAGCTGCACATAGATTTGACCCAGCGGGAATTAGGCTGATCCCTGGGTGGTTTGCGTGCGAATTGAAAATGCCAACGACGAACTGGAATCTCGCTGTCAAACCGAAGACAACAATAACTACTCGATTCGGTCACTGTACAGTCATGTATACATCGTTAAGCTGAACACTACGGTTACATTCTAACGGTACAGAGCAGAAATGTTGTTTTTTAATGATGTATAATTACGTCCTGACAGAAAATAGTTCACTTTCTATGAAGAATGTATCCTACGTTGCCCTGTGATTTCTTGAGGCCTATTAGATACTCTAGCATCCTTCCACATGCTGGTGATATGAACTACTTGTTCATTCTACTCTTTAAGGGGAACAGTTGGATGAAGCGCTTGTTGTCAAGATGCGACGCAGTGACAGTGTTAGACTGTTGTTGCGTATGTTTTGTATATCGAGTTTCCCGACTCAGCACAAAAGATGGCAGTGTGTCACATGGATACCACTCTGTACAGCGCAGTCGTGATCGCAAACTGGCCACATTGCCGCCAGCTAACGACGGCCTCATTTCATTAAAGACTGACGCTTACTTGTAAGTAACCGCACTGACTGAGACCATACCTTTGTTCGAGCTATATTAACTTTATTTTTGCTTCGAGATAATCTGTTCTATAAATGTTGTGTCGTAGAACGCCAACGCTTCGTGCGAATGTCCCGACGAGATATTCTAATTACCGACCGATTGTGCACGACTCACGATTTACGATACAGCAAGACAAGATAACAGAGAAGACGAACACAACGCGTAAGCTCACGTGAACATTTGGGCCGAGAGGACCAGAAAAATGCTGTAATGTATGATGTTGTGACCTTGAGTACCATGTAAAAGCTGGGCGAATTATTCGAGTGAACACTGAGTTCGTATCTTGTGAATAGCATAAAATGTCATCTGACTGCAGAATCTTGTTCTTAGGGTTAAGTTTGCTCTACCTCTAACAATAATTTAAGGTGAACCACCTAAAATGGTGAATTCATACAAGACACCTGGTAAACAATACTGAAAACCAAACTTCCCAGATCACAACAGTAGAGTGCTCTATACATAAATAGAACTCGATAATTACGCAGTTTTGTTACAAAGAGAGGTCTGTTTCAATGGAGCATAGCGGATACGGCAAATTTGGATTTCTACTGGTTTGACTAGGTATGTGAGTGATTGTCGACTGACCCTGCCAATTCCAAGCACTACGAGGATCACTGTGAACTGAAGCACAGACGTAGAAAGAGTCTGCGTAAGGTCCATGGTCGAACTAAAAAGGTAAACAATGCATTTTTATCAGGGAGTAACTGGATGTTGTTTTCCCAACTGTACGTTTGTCCTGGCCGTCAGTCGGACGTTAGTGAGGCTGTGCGTGAGAAAAGTAGTTCGCGGATGTACACCTTGTTGTGGTGACTTGGCAGATGGACTGAATATCAAGGACTAATAAGACTGACCTGATGCAGCTTATTCTACTATGAACAACGGAGATACTATGCTCGGTTTTGACTGAATAAGAGACTTCTGAGTAGGCCTCATTCGTCATTCCTTTACTTAAAATGACACCAGAGCATCATTTGACGATCACAGAGGTGTTAACGTTCCCCCTATCACATCCAAACTACTCATAGATCCAATGTGTCATGTTCTAAAGCAGTATAAGAACCATCTGCGATTACAGGCAGGTGTAGGACCTAGTTGACCACCTATTTTCTCGGTGGTGGACATTAGAGCGTCGACGGTACTTCCCTCAGCTAGCGATTGCATTTCGTTTTTTTCTAAAGGCTACCTTCAGTTTGGCTACCCGACATGCACTTTGAGACTGTCTCTATCATGAAGGTGTTCGAGTAACTTTTTTCGTTCGATTAAATCGTTTCGTGCTTACTCGGACTGCAGAGTACGCGTTTGTGACAGCTATCTCGAACGTTTTTCATTTCAAGTGATGTTCGACGTTGGTGTCCTGGTTCTGCCGTTTCCACACACGTCATAAATGGCGTTTTGGAAGGAGTACTTGGGGGTTTCCAAGACTTTGGTGTGGAGATCCCGCCAAGTAAGCGGACATTGATTTATTCACTTCTGAAGACAACACGCTGATTATGTTGAATCAGTTCACTCGTGTTACTGTTCCGTATGTTATGTATTTTACACCTTCAAAGTGTAAACTGTGTCGCAAGCTTGGGCGTACCTTGATCTAATCGCACATTATTTGATGCGGCTGCTGAAGGTTGAAGTAAAAACCCTAAGGTATCAGGGCAGTGATACGTTTGCTAACTATGGGAGCCCTGGTTGCCCACTAGCATGATTGGTGGGTACTGCGTGGTCGTCCGCATTACTGGTCAGAAGAACCTTCGGACATGGCAGTGTCATAATTACTTCCACGCTTGCATTTGTTAATTTGTTTCGTACAGTTGTAATTAGTCAATACTCTGAATATTTCGTAGGCTGCTGGCGGGATCGAGAACAGCCAGGGCCGTATTACCCATAGGCGCGGTTAAACGATGAATCTACGTGTCTTATGGGATAATGACTCATTTTCAATTTTCCTAGCTGTCGTGCTTCCCTTCACTCATACGCTGAAATTGATCAGCCGTTTTATAACTGGCCTTCAAACAAGCGAGTATCCATCACGGTCTCGGAAGGGGTTGATTAAGATGTTACAAACATTTTATCTCAGTGAACACAATGTTCACTCGTTCGTTGTGACACACATGTAGTTTTGTGTTTAACCGTATATCCAATCTCCCCTTGTTATTCAAGTCAGTTACGGGATTCATCCTGGAAAGTACGCTCGAACATTTTGATGATCTTGCTATGGGTTTCCCTGCGTTACAGTACTATCCACTATGGATTTTACAAGTAACGGCTTGAATAACCCATTTTATCAAAGGCTCGCTTGTAACATGGAATGAGGTGACTGATTGGGTTTGTTTGTTTGGAGTGTCCTGCGCCTTCAAAATGCAAAGTGGAACTTTGAAATCGGGGATTCCCACACTGCAGTCCCCTGAGGACGGTAGANCTTGCAGCTCGGTTGTTTGTTTGCAAGGTGTAGGCACCTTGACGTTGAATGTTTTGATGTGGACGTAATTATGATCAGTAGTTATGTCCCTTCCCGTCTCCTTCTTTTTCCTTCTCTCTTTTCATATAGGGTTTGCTTTTTCTTCATGGTTGTGTGGCAGTTAAGCATTGGTGTGAACCACTGATGTATTGCTGTCTATGATGATGATGATAATGCTGCGATACTTCAGCAGTACTTTTTTAGGATACGGTAAAATTCACTATGGTTAAACAAAATAGTGGAAATGCCGGCGGGTCTGGTGGAATCACCTACGATCATACGCATCAAGCGGACGGTAGGCAAAAATCCTCACTATCCTATGTATGATAGGAACTAGAATTTTGGGAAAATTTTACACACCATACGGCAAGTAGAGGGGGTTGTCTCCAGGTCACTGCAGTGTCTGCCACACCAAGTGTTGTTCAGCGTGCTCCCTGATGACCGGATAAACCAAATGACGGTCAGTCGATGACGTGGGTCACATTTTAAAAAAATGTCCACCGCCTCGCCGACCAAGGTGATTGGGTGCCGTCTTCCCGGTTGGGTATTCGCATTGCTGACTGGAAACGTTCAGTGTCGGAGCACCGTAATGACAAGTCTTCTTACAGAAGATGGACTTTTTTTTTCTCTTCCAGTCTTTATGTATATGTGCCCGCATATTACTGTGAACTTCATGGTCTACTGTCAACCCGTGCCATTAATGCCCACGTATACGACTCAAAGCTAAAATTGATGATGGTGTTGATGTTTGTTCTTAATGGTAATATCTTTTTGACACGCGGTCAAACCATATTAGATACTAGTAGCCTTTGATAATAGGTCCACGTCCCTTTTGATTCGAAATAATCTCATCTGATTCTCTAACTGAAACGCTTTTTATTCCGGTGTCTTCTTTCCCTAAAACATTCCTTTTCATTTGATACTCTAAACACAGGAAGTGTCAACATTCAAGCAATGAGAAATGAACCACTGCGCAGACTTACAAACTGTTTTGTGCTCTTAACATGTTTGTTTAGCTAATACCATCAACGAAACTGCGTGACTGTCAAGTCTTTCCGATACGATTAACTTATCATCTCGTTTAATTTTCTTCAAGTCGGCGGAACATTTCTTGAAAGACAACTTACCTGTTGAGGAAATCGCGCCGTTTCAGGGCGCATTTTAACATCATGCATCAAGCTGACGATTCCAAATCAGCAACAGAGCTTAATAGAAGGATCTCATCCCCTCGGATACTCAGTTCGCCATTTTGGAAACTCTACAAAGGTGACATTTCCTATATTTGAGTTTATCAACTTCAGTGTGTGATTGTAGAAGGGATGACGTACTTGGTTGCGAAAAGATTAGGTAATAGGAATCAGTTCCTCCATCCGAGGCTTTCGACTACGTGTTCACTGAACTGCAAGACCAGATTCACCCTTTTTCAGATCACCTGAGGTTCAAACCTTTTTCTATTTCCATGGTCGTCAGCTTTCACCCTCCACGCTGTAGAATCGTTAGACTACCAAACGGTCTACGGCAAGCTAAAAATGTTCCACTTCGCTCAGCAAGCACACTGAGAAAGCAAAAAGAAATTGACAACCTTGTGGTCAAACATCATCTTTTCTCGTAAACGCGCTTATAATCAGAGGCTTTTGTCGTTCCCGTTGGAGGACAGCCACTTCAATCTGGATGAACTGTCATAACAGTTGAGCGTGTGTTGACTATTGACTAGAGCCTCCCTATATTCCTACGGGATCAAGTTCAAAGTCTCATTGTAGTCATTGTGGCATATGTGTAAAACAGGTTGAAGAGAGACTCTGCATCTTCATCATAGTTGGCTTATCAGCAGGAACGTTTACAGCTCAGAGTGTGTCTTATGGGCGACGAGAATAGGTGGTTTATTGTGACTCTTCAGGGCCATGTGCGAATTTTGTTTGTAGCTATGGATCGCTTACCACGTTTACTTTTGCCTTATTTCAACGTTACATATTCTGATAGTAAGATGGGCTGACCAATTCACACACGCTTATAAATTTACTAGGTTATAATTGATGTATGATGATGGTTTCATCTTTGTTCCTGCGATTGTCGAGCTGTCGGTCTGTTTCAAACTGTACCAATCGAGACAATGTAGATTCGAATATAGTCACCCGCCTAACTTAACTTTTATATGTTTGCATTTTTACGCAACAACTATTCTTTCTGCCACCGTCAATCGTAAACGTAAAACATGCAGGTTATACAGTACAAAGAGAGATCGAGAGTGGGAGAAACACGCGGTTTCACATCAACTAATATGTAATCGAAACCTCGGCGACTCGATGGGTTGTTTCAACCACATCACGATTTGTTTCATCCTGTTCTGATGAACTGATCGGAGTGAGCCAGGTGCTTTAACTCTGCCATCCGTCTAGAAACTGTCATACCTTCAACTGAACAACGTTTGGTACGACCATATTGAGGAAATGTTGTCGAAAAGAGTAGAAGTTTCATTGTTTGGGTTCTGGTCTGTATGAACACTCATTTTATTTTTCACTGAGCAGAAGGAAGTGAAGACAACTTGGGTGAGTTACGTCCAAAAGTCCTCTTGCTGCATGCCTTCCCGGTAATCATTTTATTGCTCTGTCTATAAGTTCTATTGTAATTTCTTACGGTCGTGTGGGTTCGCAGTTTTAGTTATTTTTAACCGTTTCTGTTTCATTACTGTGTCAGGTAATCAGCAGAGCCCTGGCCATTTGGTCTCTGGAGCTTGTCCCATTTTTGAGACAAAGTCCTGAAGCCATGGCGGGTCGGGAACATCCGGAAAATCAGAATGCTTTTATATGTAACTTCCGTCAACATTGGTTCACCATTCGAAAATTCGGGTGCCAGTGGTTCGACTTAAACTCACTTATGTCCAAACCACGCCTCATTTCGACCACGTACCTGACAATATATCTGGCCCAATTACAACAAGAGGGACATTCGATCTTTATCGTTGTTGGTACTCTACCGAATTGTGAAGCAGAGCAAGTGATTTCGGTGATTTGTTATTTCTAGAGGAACTATTACGGATTTTTACATTTTAAAAACATGTTCTCATCATTTCATTTATATGGATACCAAGCGATGAGCATTAGTCACAAGTGTCAGTTAATTCGCGTGTGCGTGTTTTCCTGAGGTTGACCAACTTATTACGCTTTCAGTTGACAAAAAGTACTGTCTCACTAGTTCAGCGGAATGCATCGGTAGCATATATGTGTTTGGGTTATGCGAATTGTAACTCCTACGTGAAATTCGGTTTGCACTGAACAGCGTCATGTTATCGGATTCCATCTATCTCACCAAATCATCCTGAGCGATTTGTGGGCACCTTGATGTTGAGTGTTTGAATATAGACGTAGCTAATTTTTAGTAGTTAGGTCCCTTCTCGCCCCTTTTTTTCCCTTCTCTCTTCCTATGCAAGGTTTGCTTTTTTCTTCTTCATGATTGTGTGGCAGTTAAGCATCAATTTGGACCACTGACGTATTGCTGTCTATGATGCTGATTCGTACCAACTAGCTGGCCAACGTATGTTAGTAATGAAACCCCAGGGGATATGACAACTCAGCAGTATGAGTATTATCGTTTGACCTCTGTTAATTAATGACTCCTAATGAAGCGGATCGGTGAAAACTGGAAGGCAGTTGTGTTACAAACGCTGTCTTCCTTTCGTTTACAACTAAATCCTTTGTTTGCAAGGTGTACTTACATTGATGCCAATTACTCTAGTTTATATATAGGGGTTTTAGGAGGCAACCCCTACTTCCTTAAACTGACACTTATTCTTTTAATGGTTGTTTGGCAGCCAAACCTCAACATATGACTTGTTGATGCAATGTTGGTAGTGCTAACGACCACTATGTGACGAATACATAATCCTTTCGAATAGATGCAACCTCACGAAGATACTCAATCGTTCACCACTGATTCCACTGCGCCACCTGTCCTCAGAACTATTTCTCAAATGGACTGTTTGCAAATGGCATATTTCACAAAAAATTCCAGAATCGCATAACTATGTTTTGTGTACACGAAGCCTATCACTGTCAACTATGAAAAGACAGCGACAGAGCTAAAGGGAACACAATTTCCCACAAAAACAGCACCAGTGACTACGTTTTCGTGTTTTATCTCACGGCTAGTCCTATCGCCGTGACCGTGGTCCTTTGCACCCCAGCCAAGAAAGCGGCCACGCCCTGTATGACTAACCTTTGATGTGTAGACGCTCATTTTTCAGAGTGACTTCAAGCACCGTCTCCACCTTCATTCGGGTTATATGAAAAGTGCTTGTTACGATGAACAGCTTTTTCGTACTCGCATCGCAGTGAAGTTGACATGCTCATCTGCGGATCTGAATTGCTCGTTCCGAGGACACGCTGCCTGTGCATTACTCGTATCAAATATGTTCATTCATGGCTGCGATGAACTTGTCTGGAAAATGCTGTGGCTCAACTGACTACTCGCTCCAACAATTTTATGAGATAGACTGGAAAGGTTTTCCAAAAAGGATAATAGTGCATAAGGTTAATCGAAAGAATTGAAAATGAGTAATCAATGAGATGCGAACCATTACGGACTGCAGTTAATTACCGATGCGAGTTGGGGTTATTTGCTCATTTATAACCCAGGTGATAAGCCCTATTTATCAGATCCCAGTTCTCATCCACTCGTTGATCTAGGACGTGATCAGTGTCTCATATGCGAGGTGTCTGAAATGTTGGGAACATTGCTTGTTATAGTTTTACACTTCTGGACAGTGGAGCAAGAAGCTTAGTTAACCTTCATACTGATATTTCAAGTTCACTTCATGTACATCCTAGCCAACTCACATTGTTGACCAATATGTAAATTTTGTCGCCCGTTGTGTTTATGCACTCTTGACATTGTCTTCACACTCTTCTCGTGTTTACAGCTGTGTCCAATGTCTGAGCACTCCGAACTAACAGAGGACGCGAGCTTAGGCATCATTGAACCGTCTGGCGAAGAAGAGTTGGACCCAGCAACGCAAATTGCCCTAGCCGTGTCTAAATCCGAATTGGACGATGAAAGCGCCTCTTTGCAACGCGTACTGCAGTCCTCCATAGAAGAAGCGCAAAAATCTGACTTAGAACGCGCGCTAGAACTATCAACTACGGTAGGTATGGTTTATCTACGTGTGTTCGTGCGGTCAATTTAAGAACTGGTCAGTGTGTCTACAGTGTTGTGCTAACTGGGTGTTGAGATTGACAAATGCTGTCTCCTTTTGAGGTTGCTTAGTACTTCATCAACACGTATCTAACGAGTAGCTTGGAGAACTTCCTGCGTGGCTGTCCTAATTCTTCATGTTGACTTCGTTCTGTTCACAATTTTCTGTATATCAGCGTTACGGTTTTCATGCTATTCCTTATGATTCATAATTTGTGGACCAACTTGCGCGTGGAAATGTTCAGTCTTTCACATTGCGTTCCCTTTTTCCTCGGTTTTAGGATTTCCATAGCTCTCTTGAAAAAAGTGAACTTGAAGAAGCCATACGTTTAAGTCTTACAACAGGTTTGTTCCCTCTGATTCATTACGGTCTGCCTTACGGCACGATTTTTTGGTAGCATTTACCTTATTTCTTTTGAGATATTTCATTGTTATTTATGCACTCTGTGCCCCCCCCCGTTGACTGCTACTTGAATAGACGTTCTAGGATTATTCGGTTGTAAACAAGGGGGTATTCAGAGTAGGTGAGCGTTCCGCAAGCAACACGGGTCAAGATTTAGTATATTCAGCTAATTTTCCAATATATGGTAAATATACAATCAGCGTGGTGTTTTTAGGCACTCGGAAGTAGACAACCTAATCCATGTTGTGATCCTCTACAAAAATACTTTTCATTCCCTTCGACAGATTTGACGTATTCCGCATTCTAACTTCCTTTCTAACAAATCTCTGACTGTTATATTTCCCCTCTTCACAACTGTTTTTATTGATTTCTAAATTGTCTCACAGATATCTCACCAACGATACCCTCTAGTTCTGTGGTATCTACTTTACCAAGTGCTGAGGAAATCCGACAAAAACGTCAAGCATTTCTGAACCGGATTGATCGGAATGCTGATAAATCGTTTTAGGAATGTGAAGTGACTGCAAAACTGTTTACGGCTTTTTCACCGATGGATGTTATCTTCGGTGGTGTTCCACATAGCATTCAGGTGGCATCTGCAGCACTTGGGCTTTCAAAGTTGACGGACAAATTTACCATTTATTAATTACTCAAGATTTCTTCAACGAACGACGATTTGAATATGAAAACATTCAATGGATTTAATGTACAAAATATACCCGGTATATCAGCACACGCGTTTATTTTTTTTCCGGTTCATTTTAACCATTATTTGTTTCGAACCACACACACACATTGAAGTTTGCATACTGTCATTTTTTGTAGTTACAACATGAATGGCAAGTCTATATTGTACTCTCCGGTTCCGACGTAGATTGATCCATACTTGTTTGTTCCTGGCAGATTGTAGTGGACGTAGCCGAGCCACAGTAAGCTTTTCACTAACACTAAGCGACTTCCACGCTCGAATTGAATCGCCCAACAGCCTGTATGAGCGTGCAAGTCAAAGAATACAGTGAAATTTGAATAAACGTGACTAGTCAAAATATGGTTCTCAGAACCACTAACTGCTGTATTGAAAACCTTAGATGGTAGGAGAAGTTTGCGAAGTTACAGATGTGTGCACTTCAGCTTACTTCAGTGGGAAGGTTAAATAACACAGGTATGGACACGATCTTTGTCTTAAGAGGTGCGGTTGATGGTCAACTGGTCTATCTACGACGAAAATTTTGAGTCATGCATTTGTAAAGTACTGAACACAACTTTACCATTTAATGTTTATAGTGATCGTTCACTGTTGCAAGTTGTGTGCAGACTAGATGTCGGTTTAAGCACAGTACCAGAATGAGCTTCTCAAGCCGAGATCATTCGCTTTTGTTTTTATTTTACGTAGGGTGAGTGTTACTCGGATTTCTTTTGTGAACGAGTTTTCTCAGTTAGCCGATTGTCTGAAATCTGTAATGAGTCTTAGAAGAACATATCGAACTGAGTTTTGTTTTGGCTAAATTTCATATTACAGCATCATCATTATCATAATAGTCATGGCCTGAAAGTAAGGTGTTATGGCTCGAGCAACCGTCCACCTCAGCGGTGACGTGGAATATCCTAGAGGAAGAAACGTTGCTGCAATAATTGCATTAATAATAATTGTATTAGTGAAGGAAGAATAGGCTGAAGAACTATAAACGGTTTGGATACAGGCTGCTGACCGTAGCACACGAGCATTTTGCACTCCGTTTTTAACCAACGGTTTGAGTGATCATTTGGGCCATAGCGAGGCAGACGACATCTGTCAACTTTGCTCAGTGATGCAGTCAGAGTTTTCATATTTCCTGACTACCTTGTTTCTTGGCTACCACGCGGTTTTACCCACCTATTGTTAGTCTCAATAAATAATGATCAGTACAGCAAACACTCAGCTGGCATAGGGAGTACGTGAGCTAGCTAACTCAGGCTGCGCAGCGCGGTTAGTTGACTAAGTGATCGTCTATCCCGAGCTTCTCGGAATGCTCGTCGGCGAACGGCCTTATTGCTTACCCGATCAGTCCACCTAATATGAAGCAGTTGGCGGAGACAGCGATGGTCAAACAAGTTTGTTTATATCTTCTTTGCGAATAAGCCAAGTTTCTGAACAGTAGCGCAAGACAGAACTCTAGCATTAGATACCTTTCGGTTCAGCGACAACTGAACGTCTTTTCGACGCCACAGATATCGCAGCCTGGCAAAGGTAGCACGCGCTTCCGCTACCCTCGATTATATCCTATCAAATTGTAAGATCGCCCCTTAGACCTGTGCAGACAGTCGGAATGCTTCAAGCTTCCGATTTTAATCGTTGAAGCCTTCGAGTTTACGCCACCTTGCCTTGTAAACCTAGCCGCATGTGATGCACTTTCAATGCTTGCATTTGGGAGTCACTCTTAAGCCCACCGTTGGAGCAATCCTACATTTCAGCCGTGAAACATGGTCGCTGAAGGTCTTTGGCTATCGTTTAATCGTGCGCATATGATGACATCAGCAGGTAGGCGTACAAAAAGGTGGAAGGTGAACTTTCGACTGAGAAAATTCGGAGGTACATCTACCATTAGCATGGTGTCTGTATAAGTGCTATTATAAAACCCTAGTCAAGGAAACGACAAGGGTTCTCAACTAAAACCTCTAGCTCAAAAGCACACTATGGGGTGGCTCTGATTCGAAACTAATTTTTCTTCTCTCTTCCAGGAAAGGGTGTCAACGTTCTTTCAGCCTGAAGGCTATTCACAAGCAGCATTAATTCATCCTTCAATTTACCGTGCACTCTTTCGAGCTGCCACTCTTGTGTAAGACACCAGGTAACTTCTCGTTGACCTAGCGCCGGTAAATGAAAACGGTTAGAAATGGTAAAATCGGTTCGTCTAGCAGGTAGAGGTCCTCGCTACTTATACTTTGAGTTGTTAATGTGGTATTTATTCCGGTTTGGTGACTGTGTTATTTGGCTGAACTATCTAAGTAATGGAAGGGAACAATGACAAGCTTATGCAGGCTGTATTGCAAACACCGCCGTATTTTCATGTGCATTTCGGTTATTTTTTTGTAAAATGTAGGCAACTTCGTATCACTTGTTTGAGTTTGGAAAAAGGTCTCATGTTGCAACAGCTTCTGAAAAAGGACCATGTAAGAGAAGAATAGTCAGGTTCCCAGCCTGGTCGTGGGTGTATCGATAATGTCATCATCTTACGGCAAAGGCTGTAGAGCTGATACTCTTCTCCTCAGCCAATGGTTGCAACAGTTTCAAACTTGAATACTTTTTGACTCGGTTACCCAAACGACCTCTGGGACTTTCTGCACTACAGAGGAGTCCTGGTGAAGTCTGTCAATTTTCTGAAGTCTCCGTATGCTCGTTTTCAGTGCACAGTGTGGATCTGTGCGCAACTTTGGAATGAACACAGAGGTTCCGAGGATCTCGAAATAAAGCCTGTACCAGATGGTAAGCTGATTGCTATGGAGCATGCGGACGATAATACCTTACTCAGTTCTGCAGAGAGCATGCAGATCATGCTGAATCGGGTAGACGATATGGCTGATCTGTATGGTATACAGTTTTCATCTTCAAAATATAATGTTGCTAAAAAATTGCGTTGGAACGAGTCCTATCTTTGTTATTGTTGACAGGCTGCAGGAGACCATAGATCATTTCATCCACCTGGACAGCATCATCTCACCAGCTCGTAATATTGTAGACGCGGTATCCAGGAGGATAGCGAAAACACTCGGTGCATTTGTCAAACTACCTCACTGGTGGCGCATGTGCGCCCAGTATTGCTCTCCCGATCATAGGTTTGGCCCATGTATGCGGAAGGTGCATGTAGGCTTGCAATATTTGATTACCGTTGTTGCCCGCCAGTTAGCCTGTATCAAATTGGTCTACAGTATGAGTAACCCGACAGTTCGTCGGCTCGTGTTTTTGAAATGTTAAAGGTCGTGACTGATAACCCGGCCTATGAAAATGCACAGATTACTGGTTGTCATGTACTCCATACGCTGACAGAGTATCTGCCTCACCACGCACTGTTCAGTTTGGCGACTGATGGTTGGAAAAAACCAAAAGGTGTCTAAGCGATGACGTAGTCACGGGCTATGAAAGCCTTGACCGGCTCGCTGAGAAAGGTTGGTAGGTGCCGTATGTTTGGTTGGGATTTCGCCACCGTTCACACCTCTGGTAAGAAACGTTCACATGGCATTGCAGATAGTGTCTGCAGATTCATCGGTTCGCTTTCATTTAACTCACTTGTTCTTCGTTTATTTTGTTTCCCTTTTCTTCGCCGTACGTTCATACTGGTGTAATACTTCGTAACTTCTAGGACCAATGGTAGTCCGAGCCATTGCATTCACAGACACGGTTGGAAACGATGATCATGATGAGTTAAACCCTATCCTTCTGTTATTTTTATTTAGGCAATTTTTTCTGTTCTTACGGCAATGGGACTGTTTTCACATTTCGTGACCCCCTTGTGGCTTGACCACCAGGCATTTTCACTTATTTGAAGATGAACGGAATGGGACTTAATAGACAGAATCTCTGTTTCCAAATTCAAACCCCAACTATAAGCTGCCTACACATCCTGTGTGAGCAACTACATTGCAGATACAAATAAAATAGCCACATTGTACGAAGCTAGTGCAAGTTGGAATCTTCAATGCAGCCTCCTTGCGGGAAGAAAGACAAAAGGCAACTCATCCAAGCAACTGTGGCAGTTGCCTCACTTAGCTATGCCAATCTTTATGTCCCCTAATTGTTCAAACTGGACTCTGGATTAAGCGGGCACCAGCAATAAAAAGTGGTCTGACGTATCTTTCTTCATTTCTTTACGCCAATTCATTATTCGTCCACCTCCACCTTTGCCCCAATCGGCTGTGACATTGACAGAATGCTTCTTATGATAGAGGATCAGTTCAAAAGAATTATTCTGAATCTACTTCATTTATTCTGTCGAGCAACAATTGCTATGCTTATCGGTAATCATTCTTGACAACTTATGATGTGGTATCGGGAAATGTAAGGTGTAATTCACTCTGGACCTACCATTGGGATTGTCGTCCTCTATAGTGTCTAGAAAGTCAATCGCCTTGTCCATTTTCGCTCTGTCAGCTAGTGGCTTATGTGGCAAGTGGATAGGAGGTCGAAAGTGAAAATATGATAAGGCCTTTGACGCTTCTGCCACAGTCAGTCCTGAAGGCCACGAGATAAGTAATATGGGTGAAATTATTTATTTTACCTTCGAAACTTTTGTTTCTGACGACTTGTCCAGAAGCTAATCGGAGGTAAGCACCTCGTGGCACTATCGAAACCTCATTTTCTATTCTTTCAATAACGGCTGCAAGACGGTCTTCTTCTTTCATTGTTATCTGTTAGTAAGATGGGGAGGAGTTAAATGGGACCAACTAGTTCTTCACTTTCAACTAGCTCATCTCCTTCACCAGGAAGCTGTGTAATATTCAAGAATTCAGCTTCATACGACGGATCCCCCGTGAACCTTGCTTTAAAATACTTGCTTTTCTCAATATCCGATTTCCCGGGCACTGGCAGTACTCCCCAGACTAAACAATCTTTGCTGGAAGAATATGCTACAAGTTATGAAGTTGTTACCTGTAAAGTGTTTTCCTGCTTGTGATAGCGTCCTTACCTATCCCCTGGGCAATAAAATAGTCCCCACTAACACCTCTGATAGTTCCCCAAAACAAAACGTTTGTGAAACCATTTTCATGCTTCAGTATTGTTAATGATGTTTGTAGAGTTGCTTTTTGCTCCGGAGTGAGGACAATACCACATGAACCAACATAGTCAATATTTAGGTGCAGGTCATCGGCGTCCATCTGGGTAGCGTCGTAGAGCGCGCGCGTGGGTGGTTGTCGTGACTACAAAAATTAGTAGATTTAAACAAAAGTCGGCGATTGACACACACCGGTTTGTAGGGGATTGGAACGTTTCTGTGTGGTATCGTGCCTATTCTCCACATTAAATAAACCAGAAAACTGATTAAGGGGCAACAACATTCATTGCAAGGAGATCGGGAAAGCGAGCTGTGAGCAAAACAAATCAGAAGGAGAGCGCGACAGACCAGTAGCTAGCGACCGGAAACTGCAAGTGCAATTGTAACCCTGGAAGGTCGAATAAACGATAAAATGCAGACATGCGGCCAAACAATGCCAATAATGTTAGCAGTCAGAATAAATAGCAAAATATTTGGAATACGTGGCAAACCAAGAGTGTCTCTACAGACCTGAATCCCATCGGTTATCCTTGCTACCTGGCAAGCGTCCATCTGTTTATCTAAAATCAGGCATTACGAACAATGTAACACTTCTGTTACATATTACGAAAACCCCATGACCAGAGTAAACTCGCTAGGGTGTTCTAAGCAAATGGGCGTTTAGCAGTGCTTTGAAACGTTCTGCTTAAGTGTAGCTCATAAAGACTGTTCCACAGGTTGATAATTCTTTGCGAAAACCGCTGTCACAGGATGGTCCGGAGACCAAGCTAGAGGAGCCTCCTGTTATGTCCTCACCGGCCGTCATCATTCGCCATGTTAAAAAACTTTTCAACGAGACATACTTCAGGGAAGAAGCGTGTGAGGAATAGGTCACCGTGGAGTCGACGAAATTCAATTGGATACACGTCAAGAATTCGAAGTCGAGACTCGTACGCGACATTCCTTAACCTCGTGGCCAATTTGGCAGTCTCGCGCTTGACACTGGCGACTGTATTTGTTTATTGCTAGCTGCGTTAAGGATACGATTGCCGTTTGTACTCTTTTTGTTCCCATCGGATGCATGTGCCTAAACGTTTGTTTGAATGGGTTTGGTAACTGGCAAGTACCTCGCGCACCCAAACATGGGACTCACACTGCGTGCTTGCATGTCGTTGCGCTATCCTATCGTTTGGTCCTGTTATTTGTTTACTCACGTCGACTTCTTTTGTCGACAATATACTCCTTTACCGGTCGGCTTTTTTTCCCTCTTGATTCCACAACACGTTCAACAGCTGGCATGTTTTCTTCAGGCTAGTGTACACGACCTGATTGGCGTACTCGAGGAGCGGTTCTATGTGTACCTCGTAACTTGTTTGGAACACCTTCTTGTTTGTGCGGAAAATGTGAGTCTAGTCATCTTTAGAATAGTAAATCTCACGACAGTCAAATGCCGAGATCATTCTTCAGATCGAATTCCAAATCTACTTTGATGAGCACTATGAATCATGAAAGCATCGTTAGAATCTCCACCGAGGTACATGTATGCACACCTATTGTCACTTGGCTGGAGGCTCCAATCGTCCAACCAGCACCCGGTTGCCTCAGGATGAATCCATAGTGAACTGAGTTCACTGACATTGCAGATTTATAGGTATTCGGCGTAGAAAAAGCGCCGCTCTCTATATTTTTCGGAAGGTCGTTGATGTCAACAAGAAACAACCGAGGGCCTAGCACTGACCCACAGAAGTCGGGGTGAGAGAAAAAGGCCTAAACCTAAAAGCCCTACTGTCACGAGAAGAGGAAATCCAACGGAGAACCGTTCATTGAATATTATAAGCTTCCAGTTCGTTTCCCAGATGGTAATATGAGACATGGACAGCATCAAAGATGAGGCCACTGTCTTTTTCCTTCTCCAGGCTATCTTTGAGAATAAGCATGGTTGTCATGCTCGACGGACTAGGAAGTAAACCATGCTAGGTGGAAGGAAAGAAATGGTTTGGTAAAAACTGGTTATGGATGACGTGCTCCGATGAGCGCAGGGAATGCCAGTAAGGCTAACTGGTAGACAACTTGCTTGGGAGTGTCAGCCGTTTTGAAGACGAGTGTGATTATCGCCGTTTTCTATGCACTGGGGAGAATGTCAGTCTGGCATGTCTGTTTAAACAGCTCACGAAGGGGTTTATCAGAATGACAGTTGCTCCTTTGGGTTTATTTTTCCGACGGTTTGTACACAGGTGCGAGGCTGGGCGCATGCCACCCGGATCCAGTCAGTTTGTTCGTTTTGATGTCCGGCGATTTTCCTTTGATCTGAAAGACGGTAATTAAAAACAGGGTGTAGCACCGCTCACGAGGGTTACAGAAAGTACCAAGAAAAAATAAAATAATAATCTAGCATAACAGAGTGAACATCTGGTTCACAATTTTCCTAAGGTGATGGGTATTCAGTCACACTGAGACGGTCCAAAGAGAAGCAGCTAACAATCTCCAGTGGAAGGTCGTTCCATTAGTTGATAACTGTATAAGAGAACTGTTGTCTAAGGAAGGTCCGGGGTTGATGTTTATAGAACCTCTTGCCGTGACCTCTCCTATGTAAAATTGCCGTACGAGTACTATGCCAAAGAGAAAGTGTATAAAAATAAGGTGAACGAGGAGTCTTCAAAAATCAAATGGATAGGGATCAAGAATTTCGAGGCGGGGCTTGAAGAAGAGATGACGTAAGCAAGTGATCATTTTGTGCATTACTCACTAGGGAGGTTCGATAGCCAGTATGGGTTATATCGAAGCGGTGTAGAAGACTTGATTAGCACAATCGAGCAGTGACCTTATATAGACTGCGTGAAGCTCCAGGAAGCCGTGCAAAGTAATGGGGAGAAAAGCACGACACAACAACAAATGAGCCACAAATGTTCCTTCAGTGGACATCTGGTGGTGATAAGAGAGGGGGTAATGAGACGAGAACCATATCCTCAGGCATTTTTAACGTCAATTTCGCGAAATTTATTACGGTTTGTGCATTGTTTATTACGAATAGATTCCTGGAGTCACCTCCGAGGGACATGTAAGCAAACATGCTATCGCTTGAATTGAGTAGTGAATATACAAAGGTTCCAAATAGTAACGCTGTCTTCGATAGGGCCCATTTTCGTATAGCCGTTGCTACCCGTTTTCATAGGACAAACTTTCGTTTTCATCCAAAAGGTTCCATGGACTGGTGGCAAAACTAAAAAGCGGAGCAACCGAGTGTTCTGTATTTCGATACAGTGAACAGCAGAACCGATTAAGAAGAGGTAATGATCAACTTAACGGCCTTGAAGATCAGAAGAGTGAATGTCAACGGCCCAAATCTTTGGGTCACTGTAGCATCCGTTCGACAAATTCGTTGGTTGTCAGTTAAGTAGACCGCTCAATTTTGTGGGAGAACTTTAAAACAAAAACTTTTTCTGTGTTTGGGGTATCAATGTTGTGCTTCATCGCGGTAATCTCGTATAACTTCTCCATCGAACCGTAATACATATTTTTATTTGACTCCGTAAAAACTGTTACAGCACTTTCGAAGGAACCCTATTTCGCGGGTGCGTTATTCTTTCCTACAACGCCAGTGCTTGGCAGCCAGCTAAAGCTCTCCGTTTCTTCAAACCACTTCAGTTCACTGGAATTGGCGACTAGTAGCCTGGTGGTTCATTTTATTGCGCTAATAGGCGCTGAATATATGGAAGAAGATTAGTGCGCGTACCTCTCGAATTCGTTTGCCTTTTGGCCGTTATGTTCACAGTTGTTTGGTCTTTGAACCCCTCCCGTACTTCCTGCAGCCACTCTTTGTAAAACTAGAGCAACCATTCAAATCATATGCAATCCGTTTTCCACCTGCAAATTTCCCCGTTCTTCTCACTTACCAAGCAACGTCAACATGGTCTTCCCGTCTACATTCAACCGTCTGCATTGAATCGTCAGATGTGTCAACTTGAGATCTCGCATATCAACGGACAATGTTCAGGGTACGTTTTGCTCGATGTGTCTGCTAACTTCTTGTAGCAACGACCTGAGATCCTACGACCGTTATGGTTCACCTGATGAAACTGCACGTTCGCTTTATCCGGGCGAGGCTGAGCGTGGTACATGATGATGAATGACACCGGCGAACACGCGTGGTTAGTTGGATATTCTGACAATTTTAACAGGGAGTCGCTAAGTAACCCAGAGTGAGATATCTACTCAGTACTACGCGCAGTCCACTAATGTTGTAGGCCGCCATGTCAGCAACCTTGTTAGCCGTTTGGTTTTCGCGCTAATTGAAAATAAACCAAATCCCCGACTAGTCATTATTAATTTAATTAGAATAATCGGAAAGATCTGTCACCTGAGTGAACAAGATGGGGGTCCACTCTATCTCCATCCTACTCAGATTTGGACATATTTGTTAGTTGGGCGTAAAGATTTTGTGCTGAATCAACGCTATCCAGAGATGGATGTAATCACATCGTTCAGTGAAACGGCTACTCCCATCGGAGGAAGGACGGGTAGCTTGCAGTCTCCGCCAACTATTTTGACGTTCACCAAGACAGACGTTTTGAAATGGCAGAGAACGAGCGGTCACGCAGCGGTCCAACGAGTAGTACTGAATCCCTGAGGAGATGCAAGTGTACCTCACAGGGTGGTCTCATATAGCTTTTGGGAGGCGTGCTTGTTTATGCGGGGAAGGCTTCTTTTATCACCCCAAGAGCCACAGATCCTCTTTCGGTGGCCATCTGGTGGTGATAAGAGGGGGTTAATGAGACGAGAACCAAATCCTCGGGCCATTTTTAATGTCAACTTCCGCAATTATTATTAGGGTTTGTGCACTGTTTATCACGAATAGATTCCCGGAGTCACCTCTGAGCAATATGTATGCGAACATGCAGTCGCTTTAAGGAGACTTCATTCATCTGACCAGCATTTAGTACGGCCAAAGTCAATGTGCAGTGCAATGGGGTTTCACGCGTTCCAGATTTTTGAGCTATCAGCATAAAGGAGCACTTTGCTAGAAGTAAGCTCGGGGATGTCATTGATATATATCTGAAACAGCAGTGGGCCAAGTACTGATCCTTGAGGAACTCCAGTGGAGACCAGGGACATAGAAGAAAGGCCCGAACCGGTTTTTACTTTGAAAGTCCTGCTACCAAGAAAGAAAGTGATCCAGCGCAGAACCTCTTCTTAGATCCCATAAGCTCCTNAGACGAGAAGAGAAAAACTGCAGTTGACGTGCGGACAACTGGTGTTCATGAAAAGAGAAGTGCAGAGACTTTTGTCTGTTGGCCAATCTTACAGATACCAGTAAAGGATATCAGATGACTATGGTTCGACATGTAATCGGAGATAGGGGAAGACAAATTCTGGGAAATGTAACTTCCGAGGACGGAGGGGACAACAAGGAACCGAACGTGATCCTTCGGAACATGAAAGAATATTGTTTGGGACAATAAACGAAACGGCTGAACGCTTTCAGTTTGTTGAGAGTAATCGACAGTCCAGAGAAACGATGAATCACTATGTTACCGTTTTGAAAAAACTGGTGAAGTTATGTGATTTCTGCAAGTGCATAGGAGCCATTCTCATTCGCGACAGAATTGTCATCGGTATCCAGAATTCCGTCTTGACGAAGAGACTGTTGAACATCCCAAAGTTTACGCTAGCTCGGTGTCCCAACGTTTGCAATGGTGAGGAGGTAACGAAACGAAGAATGACATATTACAACGTAGAATACGACCTGGTGGTAAACGCTTTGGACATGAGAAGAGAACGCACCAAATGTAGTGCGAATGAAGTTGAATAGTTTGGGCGTCGTGATTAACATGTTATCGATGACCAGATTGGGAATAACACAACGTTACGAGCAAGTTGTAATACTCTACGTTTCAACCATCTCGGGTGGCTTTCCTCAGGAGTGTTGTAATAGAAAGCACATTGATCTCTTCATATGGTCTTGTAGTTAAGTGCTCTAACACTTTCTTCTGATAATCTCATTGATTAAGAATCACTGTGATGTTACCTTTATCGGTCAGCCGTCTCGAACCTTACCAATGCAGAATAGAATTCTCTCGGTCTCATCATGAAGGATCTGTCGATTCACATCACTAAGGCCGATAAAGGCAACATCACAGTGATTCTAAATCAAGAAGATTATCAAAAGAAAGTGTTGGAGCACTTGACTACTGGGCCATATGAAGAGATCAATGAGCAGAAGGCCAACGCACTTCTGAATAAAGTCAAGGCACAGACTAGCAAGTTCCTCCGAGGTATCAAAGAAAAACTTGGACAGTCTGCATGGTTCATGCTCAATCCCAAGAGCAACCGTCCTTCACGTTTCTACGGCCTTCCAAAAGTGCATAAAACGGAAATACCCATAAGACCTATTGTTGACTACACCTCCCGTCCAACTTACAAGCTGGCCAAGTTCATCAGCCGCATAATCAAACCGTTGTAGAACAAGTTGGTAAGCAACGTTAAATGCTCCTTCGATTTTGTTGACAAACTCGGACACGTGACATTAGGTTGTGATGAAACTTTTCCTAGTTTTGATGTGTCCTCTCTTTACACCAGTATACCGGTAAAGCATAGCATCGATGTTGTTAAACAGTCATTGGAAAGTGATGATTCTTTTGGTGCACGTACTAATTCATCACCTTCCGAAATTTTTTCCGGTCTTGAGCTATGTCTGCACTCAACCTTGTTCACATATAACAAAGATTGTACAGGCAAACCGATGGTGTAACTAAGGGTTCTCCTGTTGCACCCGCAGTAGCCAACCTTTTCCTCAGATACCTGGGAACACAAGCTACGAGTGAATTTATCTGCCATCCGCGAATTTGGTGGTGGTATGTAGATGACACATTCGTAGTCATGAAACAGACTGCTCGCGACCAATTCCTACAGTTTCTTAACTCAGAATGCAACGGCACAGTCTTCACATTGGAAACTGAAACCGATGAGTGCTCACTGAATTTTCTAGAGTGCCTTGTCAAAGTTAACGAGCAACAGAGATTTCAGGTTTCAGTGTACCACAAATCAACCAATTCTGGGCGTTATTTCAACTTCAACTCGTCTCATCCAATCGGTATGAAGAGAGCAGTCATCAAATCACTCGTCAACAGAGCTAATAAGATCTGCACCACTGAGCTCTCTAGAACAACAGGGATTTCTCATATCAAAGAAATGCTAGCCGCTAATCACTATCCGAACGCATTTATTGAGAACACAATTAAACGCATGTCCACCAAGGAAGAAACCAAAAAGACCAGAACTTTCACGTCTACTGCGCAAATAACGTATCGTGAACAACCATATGAAAGAATCCGCTCCATTCTGCCTAAGTACGCTATCCGGACTGTATTTTGGTTAGGCAATACCTTAGAACGACTGGTAACACATCCTAAGGATCCAATTTCTATGGGGGACCAGACAGACTGCGTTTACGAAATCAAATGCGGTGACTGCAACGCCAGCTACATTGGAGAGACAAGTAGACAACTGAAAGTACGTGTTGCCGAACACAAGAGGCAGACAAGGTTTCCTCCTACACATGCCTATCAATTTCAGAGGCCAGAGAAGGATTCGGCCATCGCACTACATGCACTGTCAGAGAATCACAACCTAGGTTTTGATCAAGCTCGAGTGATTCAAAAGGGTCTAGCTTCTTATGCGGAGCAGTGCTGTGCTGAAGCTCTCACCATTTACACACAGCACGCTTGTGTTAATCGCAATGATAGCAAACCCGTCTGCAGTGTGGCGTGGATGGATAAACAGCGCCAGACACGGACGCGTCTTATTTACATCTGTCTCACTCCCACTTAGTAGGCAAAGGATTTGACCAATCCGGTCAGATGCACCATAAATTGACCTAACCACGGCAAATCCCATGTGACCTCTGTTCCTCTGTCAATGTGCTTTCGATTACAACACTCCTGAGGAAAGCCACCCGAGATGGTTGAAACGTAGAGATTACAACTTGCTCGTAACGTTGTGTTATTCTCAATCTGTTTATCGACGATTCTAGATGATTTCGTGCCAGTTCTGCGGTGGAAGACATCTTAGTCAGAATGAAATATGTCCAGCTTTTCGAAAGACGTGCATGAAGTACCGGGGAACCAACCGCTTCGCCAGACATTGTAAGGCGCGTACGGTCAGTCGGATCGACGAAGATGATAACGGAGTAATAAACCGGGTTAATAGATCAAGAATACATGGAAGATACAAGAAGAAAGTGCCAGCTGGACTCCGGTGCATCAGTCAATATCATATCATCAGGCGGCATCAAGGAGGCCAAAATACGCGAGTCGAATGCACACCTGAAAATGTGGAATAGTGTAGTGCCAAAAGTTGACAGAGTTGCGACACTGCCGGTCACGAATCCGAAGAATGGGAAGATTTATATGCTTGATTGCTTGTGATCGATCGGGAGTCAGCGGCCATTTTAGGTGGTGGTGCTATTCAGTCGGTGGGTTTCATCACCCTTAATCGCGATGAAGTTCTGGAGAAATTAGCCGATTTAGATGTTCTTGACCAGTAGTCGTGTGTTTTTGATTCGACTGTCGGTCACATGCTAGGCGCTGTTAGTTTATCAGTGGTTAGGAATGCCGTCCATGTTGCGTTACCGTTTCGATTGAGTCCGTTGGCTGTACGAGATGAGTGCAAAGCGGAATTAGACCGACTGGTTCGAATAAACTCAATTGCTCCGGTAGAGGAGCCGACCGATTGGGTCAGTCAAATCGCTCTAACGCCAAAAAAGCCAGGTGATGTACGGTTGTGTATAGATCCCAAGCCACTGAATAGGGTACTTCGAAAAGATTATTACCGTCTACCAACCATCGATGACATTTTACCAGAATTGAGTCAAGTCTATTTTTTTTTTTACAAAGAAAGACCTATCCTC
This sequence comes from Paragonimus westermani, assembly GCA_008508345.1. NCBI lineage: Eukaryota > Metazoa > Platyhelminthes > Trematoda > Plagiorchiida > Troglotrematidae > Paragonimus > Paragonimus westermani. Next base: position 55,570 of record QNGE01004508.1, read on the forward strand.
AGCTTTTTGGCAATTGGAACTGGACGAGCAGTCCAGTTACTTTACCAAATTTGGAACCTCCTTTGGACGTTTTCGTTAGTTGCATTTGCCTTTCCGGCTGAAGGCTTCCAGCGAAGTTTTCAAAAACGGTTAATCCAGGCGCTTGACAAACTGAAAGGAGTCACGTGTGTTGCAAATGTGCTAATTTTTGGAAAAGCTTTGGAGGATCATGACAGATACATGGGGGAATTTCCGAAGCACTGTGTGGATCAAGGAATTTGTCTTTCGCGCAACAAGGTGGCTTTACGGGAAAAGGAAGTCACTTTTCACGGACATTCGTTAACGTCAAGTGGACACAAGGTAGACCCGGAGAAGACAAGGGCTATAGTCACACTGTCGGCTCCTGAAGATGCGAAAGCAATATCCCTACTGAATAGTAAGCTTCATTATCTGAGTCGGTTCCTCTCAAACCTATCCGCATTTTGACCCGTAAAGGAGTGCCATAGAAATGGGAGGAGGAACAGCAGACAGCACTCGATGAAATCAAATGAGTTATTACCGAGGCTTCTATATTGAACTACTACAATCCAGCATTATATCTGGCCGTTCAATGTGATCGCAGTGATGGTATTATTATGGTATTATTGCAAAACGGAGGACCAGTGAACTACCGAAACCGGAATATTTCGCCTGCCAAGCGAAACTATGCGCCAATTGAGAAGGAAATGCTGACTGTGATATTCACTCTGGAACGTTTCAGCACCTATACATTCGGTCGGAAAACAGTAGTCCACACCGACCACAAACCACTAGTTTCAATAGTGAAGAAGCCGTTATTTGCTGCGCCGTGAAGGTTACAGAGAATGCTAATCAGAATGCAAAAATATGACGTTGAGCTGATCTATCAGCCGGTGACTCAGATGCACATAGCTGACATTTGTCCAGAGGTTGCGAAAAAGTTTCCTCCTACGGAGAGCCTCATTTGGACATTATTGCGTCTGTGGATTACACCATGACGGAAACCGCACTAATCACAGACCTGAAAGAAGCAGCTAAGGTATACCTGAGATCTTCTTTTCCGACAACGGACCACAGTTCATTGGCGCGGATTTTAGAACGTTTGCTGAAAAGTGGGGATTCGAGCACCGTACAAGCAGTCCGTACTAGAGTCGGTCAAATGGTAAAGCCGAAGTAGCGGTCAAATTCCCAAAGCGACTGCTACAACTGGCCCAATTATCCGAAGTTGATCCATATTTAATGGTACTTGATAAACGGAATACTCCTAACGAAACCATGTCCAATAGCTTGGCTCGAAGAATGTTGGGCAAAAGAACACGCACGCATTTGCCGATAATAGGAGTACTAAAATCTCAACCGCCAAACGTGACTTAAGTAGACCATGACTTGAGTAGACGAAAGCTGACCCTGAAGCGATACCACGACAAAGGAGCCCGCGATCTACCGGTAGACCACAAGGTATGGGTAAGGTGAGTTCCAGAAAACCTACGGCGATGGATAGAAGGAGTGATGGTGAGGTACTGCGGTTGTCGGTCATACGAAACAGTCTCCGGGGGACTACTGAATAGGAGGAATCGGGTGCATCTAAGAAAACGTGTAACATCGGATGAAGATCTCCTCCTCAAAGAGAAGAAAGCATTATTACGAAACAGGAGTGGTTATGCTACGAAGAAAAGAAAAATGTTAAGGAGTTGGATTGGACAAACGCATCAACACGGAGTCAACCATTGATTTGCAGAAGTCTACGGCCAATCAGTGTCGAAAACACGAACAGACTTGTATGTCAGCACGGCACGGTGCTCCAGTATCGGATTCTGTTATAACGAGCACCGGAGTGAAACAAGTTGTTTAAGTGCGTTACGCGTTGAAACAAACGAGCCGAACTTGGAGTTGAGTCGACCTATGAGAAAGCGAAAGCCTCAACACCAATTGTATTTCTTCATTTTACCGATGCGTGTAGTCTATAAAGTAACCACCAGAAACTCAATAAACTGAAAATTGCCTTGTGCCACGAAAACTGACTTTTGCTTCTTTTCCGGCAGGTAGCCATCCTTAAAAAATCCCTCAGAATGTCCAGCATAGTTCTGTCCTTCCTGAGAATTCGGAGGACTTTAGGTTGCTGGGGCCGCCTCCTGTTATTAAGGACGTATTGTTTCGGCGTGTTTCATTGGCTCCATAACACCACATACATTACCCTGTTTCAAAATCCGTGTCATGCAGGTATGGAAGTCCCATTCCGCGTGGCTGAAAACTTTCGAACACCCTCTCAAAAGTGAGAACTTAACCGGAGCGCAGAATTCGCAAGTCCAGACGGCAAGTATGCCGGTCAAACCTACTGTGGGGTCAATAAAGTGCGCACAAGCGGTGATGTTGCCCTCGCAGCCCCAAAATAAGGGAGTTAGAACTACTGAAAAGATCGAAACGGGTGCAATCCCACCATTATTCTCAATTCTAGGTCTTATTTCTCAAGCTGTTCTTAATATTCTTTCCAGCGTCTGGATCCGTTCTGTAGATTACCGGAAATCAGACGATTCGTGACAGCACACCCATGTTTGCTTTCTCGGAAGTCTGACTTGCAGGTGGTACCAGCTGAAGTGAGCTGAGTGTTGTCGGGTACTCGATTCACCGAGCTGACTTCACGCGAAGGTAAGCGGGGGTCGGATTTTCTTGATCAAAATTTCTCGATACTCATGTTTATCAATGGATTTCCGTCCCCTGATGAATGCGAAGCTCTGTGGCTCCGAGTAGCATCGTCTGGCGGAGATTCACTCCTCGTGGTAGTTATTCATCGTTTTGCCTTATCCCGGTTTTCTGACGACAACGCTTTTCCGCAAAATCAGCCAAGTTTCTTGGACTATAACGTCTCACTCATTTGCTTGTTATAGGTGGTTTTATTGCACCCAAGATAAATTGGGCAACATTTTCTCGCCAGGACTGTGAAAGCGGTTTCTTCATCTCCTCATCAACACTGATATGACGGAGAATGTGGATAGAGCATGTTAGCCATTCGACGCGGCATCGTTTTGTTCAGATTCCATCTCTGATGTGAGGTACATCGTAGACAAAGTGATCAATCCATCGCTTTCCTACAATTAATTCTTTCTGCTACTGGTTGGAACAACCAGAAAAATGTACACAGTCCAAAATTTCAATCAGGCAGATAAGCCACGTGGGCTAAATTATCCCTAAATTTGACCTCTTGGAGCAGAACAACGGCGCGTTTCAACGGATGATTCGGAAAGCGGACGACTTATATGTACTGCGCAAACTATGTACTCCCTACTTCCGGTCACTCCTCCTGCGCTGGAAACGCTCTCTTAGATGGCCGTTCCCTTTTACTCATAAAGCATAAACTTACGAGAAAGTCGGCAAATCTATGTCCGTTATACACTGTTCGAGGTAGTTGCATGTGATAAATCGATGAACCCCTCGAGCGTTTCGTGAAAGGGATTTCCCTCGGCAACCGCGAATGAAAAACATCTTCCTTAGGCACGTACAACGACTGAGAAAGAACACACCTTTATCCTCTCTTTTGTGGATGCCCGGAGGGAAGACTTCATTTAGCTCACAATTTGCGACCGAGTTACTCAGAAAGCACTACAGGGCAGTCCATAATGTCGCACCGCAGGACTGACACATTAACTTACCGCTGCAGAACTCGCGAAAACCACCCGTCACATCTGACATTTAATTGGCAGATGTTACAAACATTTGAGATCTCTGTAAGGTTCTTAGTTTAGAACACTTCTGACCGACGAACTGCTCACCTAGCCCTGTCCGGTCCGTGGTGGCTGTATCATAGGACAAAATGGTGTCCACACCTTCAAAAACGTATCCAGCTGGCGGTGACTACCACGAGGCACCTGAAATCTAGTAACACAAGGCTAGCGACGCGTGTAGATTTCACGCAACTTTGCAAATGGTCACGTTTGCAAGGAAAAGCCTTCCAGCTTGCGTCACATGATTGCACTTTGTTTTACAGTCAATCTCTCGTTCTTTCCTACAAAGAAAAAGGGTGCGCGTTAAAAAGCCTCATTCCAGAAATGCTACGAAAAAATTTATAAACATGGGATCGAGGTAGCACACTCCATGGCCGAACCTGGCCGCACTTCACCACAGAGACGAAGTTGCAAGTGTTCAGCTTCGCAATTGTTCACAGAAAACTAAAGGAAGGGATCCGAAATCGTTGCGTTTGTATTGAGAAATGTCTGGAGACGACGGCATTTTCTACCGTGTTCCTTTAAACAACTGGAAAGCTGACTCAATGGAATTCCTGCACAGCCTGGAGTTAAAGCTGTTGTTTTCATCTCCGCGGAAAATAGAGCTAGAGTAAACCGTGAATCCAGTAAGAGATTTTGGTGGTGAACTGTTACTATTGAAATCAAACCCGGCAACTAAAGTTTGATGTGAAACCTGCACAAACCTCATGTAAATCGACCGTATGTGTGATCGAGGAGTCTAGACGTTCCACGATGACCTGGGAATTTTGACCCTTTGCCGCATTTTCAACCACGGGTTCGGAAGTGGGTCTTGGATAAAATTCCCACCACTCACACGCGATATTTGGA
>QNGE01004509.1:0-11400 GCA_008508345.1 Paragonimus westermani
GAATAGTCCAACCGGAAGAATTATTCTCTTTACGTCCTGCACGTCTGCAATATCCGGCAGAAGCTGACAACATCAACAGAGTACCTGCCATCTTTAAACTCACCGTTGGTCCCGATAATTGAGGGTATCACCGGTATTCCGATACCACGTTCGTTCCGGGTGAAAAACCTCAACGAACAATTATCACAGTTCAGATCAGAAGTTCCTGATTTCTGTAGATCAACTAGGTCACGTACGATAGTTGTTCCGTTGGGATGATCAACCAGCACCTCTACTTTAACGCCTGGAATGCAATCGTGAACGCCATCGTATTTTACTGTCAGCTGGATGTTTTCTTCCTCTTCACTATTCCATGTTACCAGTAGCGTCGGTGGTGCTGCACAATTCGAATGGAAATCATGAGACAGAATTCAAACAAACACAATTAAACAAACTGTTCATGCATTTTATCTCATGGCGTGATTGTGTGTCTGATACGAGAACAGACGGACAGCCTACAAACAAACGCATTTTTCCACTGACTTGCCGGTTCTACTATCCTCTCTACCAGTCGGCTACCACGATTGATTTCGTCGCACTATTCTAAACAGCATCCATAACGACAGCTGATGTAATAGGAATGACATTAATCTGGTGATAAGTTTCTTGTGTAATTTGGTTTTTGCAATTCTCCTGCCATCATCATCGGATGAATGCACAGATAACAGAAATCATTCATGGATAGTCGATGCATGGTGCAGTAGTATGAAACAAACCACCGATTTTGTTGCATGAGCTATGGTCCTCAAAACATTCATGCGCAATTAGGTGACAAATGTCTGATTGTATTGTTAACTCCAGTAACCCTTCATTCAGAACGAATGCAAAAGGGTCCGCATCTGATGAAACTTCGCGGAGCTATCGGAAATTGTTATTTCTCAACTTTGCAAGTTCTGTTATTCACGCGAAATTCATATTGATATTCATTTAACTTAACTTCTTCACAACGTAATGTTGTGGAACCCTCTTCATCGTAATCGCTGTCGTAATCGATAGCAACCGATGAAATGTACACTTTATGAAAGTCCTCACGTATGGAAAACTGGGAGAACAGTAAATTCACATTGGTTGCTACTGAGGCCATATCATAATGTTCGAGAATTAATCATAGCAGTCTGAGTCTAGCTTACGGTTCTGCACAACTAAACAGTGAGCGATAAAATTTTTATTCAAAATAATCTGCGACAGCAACACATTTGCATTTTAGATCCGTCAGTTTTCCCCGTTGGTTTCCACATCAAAAACATCGACCTCTCATTGCATCTGCTGCAATCTAAGTTTGTTTATGTTAGCGAAGTATGATTGGAAATTGTTAGTTCTGCCGTAGACCACAGTACAAACTAAAATTTATTTGCACTGGCAAACTGACAAAACAGCTAAAAGGAGAAAAACCTTCGTGATTGCTATTCGCTAGCCTCTGACACTTTCTNCTATGTGAGTGATATCAAAAATAATAACGTTTGCAAAAGTCAACGTCCGGAACTTCAAAAATTGAGTTTGCCGACTGAAAGTGCATAGCGGTCAAATTTTCTACGATTATCTATGCATTTGATGAATGGTTGTCATTAAATCGAAGACAACTAAAAAAATAACTAGTGATACGACACGTTCAGTTTATTGTTTCGCAACAAACGCTGTTTACTACTTCATTGGCCAACTATACCGTTCATTATCTACAGCTATATGTTACGCACGATTCCATTTACAAATGCTACACCACTTAGACATCTCAAATGATTTAGTTGAACAAAACGGAGCAACAAACACAAAGAAATCGTCACTGAACGTCAAACCCAACACTGATGAGTTGGACAAAATACTAATGAACTCTTCTATTGACCCATAAAACGTGTTGACATGTAGGTTTTCCGAGCGGCAAGGTCCACTGAGTTGACGGTGAGTTCATAGTGGTTGCAAGGTTGAATTACACCCTCAAATATATNCGGAGGACGGTACTCAAAGAGAATACCACATGAATGGCCGCCTGCCGAATATTCGACGTTCCGGCACTCCAAGTCGGTTGTATAATTCAAAAATGCCAGTGATAATGCTTGTAGATGATAGTCCTCTATTTGGAAACAGCGAAGAGGAACTGCATCAGTTGACCAGATGTTCCACGAATGCCGTCCCCAAAACAAAGGGGGGGACATTTTCTCTCTTCCAGCCTTCGCCAGGTGGAGATGCTGTGTCTACACCTGGAATCGGCACCAATGGAGGGACACTGTAGATAGCTGCACAGACTTCTGTTGTGAAAAATCTGTCCGTGGCTCCCGATTTGCGAGCTCGTGTACCGGAGGCTGGTGTTGTTTTCGGAGTCTTGAATACCGTGTTTGAAAGAACCACAGCCCGAATATGGGGATGAGCAATGGTGCTGTCTACGCTGTTGCACGGTGGTGAAACTGGGACATCGTGTCAGAGAGATGCACAGTATTTGATCCGCGCCCATCTGAAATGTCTAGGACGCGTGTTGGGTTTTCGATGTTCGGATATGGTATCGAACACCGATGTGGTTTGACGAGCTGCCACGAGCAAGATTGAGGCTATGGTGATGTTCAGTGGGATATGTTGGATGGGACACGTCGGTTGGGTTGGGTGACGATCGGTTTCTGAAGCAGTTGCTGTTCTGTCAGCTTGGGGCGTATGGACGAAATGTCGGTGATCGGAAGGTGGTATTCGGGGATGTTATTTAAGCAAGTCTTCCGATCGTGTATCATGGTGAGATGCAGGCTTGAACCAGCAAGGTCTGGATGAGAATTATTGAGACGGTTGTCCGCAGGTTGAGTATGCGACAGTCGTGTGGCTTTGAGGTGAGGCGCGTGATATGCTAGGGGGTTATATGAGTGGCAGTTTGTGGTGAGTTGACCGCATGGCATTGTAGTGGATACGGCTGTGAATGTGTTGTTCGTTTGTGATTGTTAGATTATCGAGTTACATGTAATAATCTGTCATTGAGAAGACGCTGAGTACGTTAGGCATTATATCTGTTTTCCTGGTTTTTCTCATCGGAGTTTTTCCTATCGTTTGGTAGTTCACTCGTTTTGCTTTTCAGGAACCTTTGTCCTGATGAGTATCTACATTTCCTTGTGTCCAATCTTATTGTTGTATGGTATGTTGAATGTCTTGTATGTTTACCGATCCAAACTTGTTCCGAACTTCCTCGTTCTATCTAAAGTACGCTAATTTGTTTTGTTTCGAACTGCTTCTTGCCTTACTTTTGGCATTTTCGGTTTTACATTCACAGTCTCTCTGTTTCTTTGTTTCCTGAGAATAAGAGGCTTGTAGTTTCATATTAACCTACCATTTTGGTATCCAGCATTGGCCGATCACACTGCAGAGGCTTCTATTCACAGGTCTGCTAGTGTTATTCTCTCGGATTCCCACATGATAGTTTATATGTGAGTGGAACCGTACAACACTTGTAGTGATTGTTACACAAAGACTTTTTTAGCTGTCGTCACGATGACAGGCATATCCGGAAAAATAGGTGTCTCTAACCCTGGTATCTAGAATGTGTTGCAGTTGTCCTCCATCACTGTGCAGATTGAGCTTCGACTTATCTATCCTGATGATTCGGATCCGACTGTGTGTTACACTTTACCTTCCAACACGTTTTTGCTCCCCTCTACTCATCCAGCGGAAGGGATACATTTATGAACCACCTGATTCAAAACACTGCTACTTAAGTGTCATCACACTGCACTTAGGGTTTCAGAAGGGTTGGATGCGTCATCCGGATCCTTATCAGAATCGAGGAAATTCCATTTTGTCGTCATCAGAATTCATTGCTTTCCTCTGTTAGTGGTTAATTTAGGTGGGCCATTTCTATGAGGTGCAAACGTGTTGTCTGTGAACCTGAATGACGTAGTTTACCCTGAGTTCACACCTCCCTGAGTTCCGGTGCCTTGTCAAAACTGATTTCAGCATATTACAACTGCCACTTTATAAGGTTAAGTGTATGGAGCGCAGACATGTTTTACCCCACTGAAAATGGTTTCCATGGATCTCACGAAGTACGGCCATGTGTAGGAAGTATTTCCCTATGCTCACATGATGGGTTGACGATAGCCGTCTCTTGATGCTTTGACGGCGGTCTCTGCGATCGATCATTTACACACCTATCTGTTTCTTTTTTGGTGTATGAATTGTGGAATTTTATAGTGTTGTGTAGTACATCTTTGTGGGAAAAAGAATCGTGATAGAAATGTATGCCCACAAGGAGTACTGGCTGCTAGTCGTGTAATGATTGAAAGACCGCTATTTTAACAGACAGGTTGCCACGATCAGAAGTACTTCGAATATTATTTTCCTCGATCAGTGAACTTTGACCTCGTTGAAAATTTAAAAGATAGATTCAGGCTAGGCATTTCGATGAAGTCACTCCTGATTTCCTCCTGAACTTGTCGTTGAGGGCCCTAGAAATTTTTGTTCGTTTGTTAGTGATATTCACTAAAAAAACGACAAACTGTGATGACTACATTTTGGGCCTAGAGCAAATAACATTATAAACCCAGCGACTGCAGCTAAGTCTTGACCAAAAGTGGTCAGTTCGTTCTCACGTCAGTTGACGGGGATCGATCGATCATTTGGTAATTTGATAGTGCATTTATGCACTGACTAAGCTTCAACACCGATACATCGTTGCGTTACGAAGTCAGTGTCTGGCACTCAAACTTGGCCATCAGGAAGTCATGTACACATAAGTCTGACACGTGGATACACATGAAAACCCCTGTGACCTGCCGGCCACACACTACACACTTGGGGACGTAGTGTTACAAACCCGCACTGAAATTTGGGGTTGCCAACGCTTTTGTGAATGTTACAGTTTTGGATGGTGGATGCACGTTACGACGCAACGTTGTAGTCGTTTACCTTTGGGAGGAACCTGGTGCGCGACTACGTCAGTTTTAAGGTCACCACATGCAAGCATTTGAAGAGCTTGGCGGTCACGATTTGACACTAGTTTGAGAAAGGTACTAACCTGTTAAAGTGCATTGCCTCGGGCACAGCTTGATCGGAAAACACGCAATGGTTCGGTTTACTTATAATATATTTCACACGTCAGTCGATAGCCAACCAAGATTGGAAGACTCGAACAATCACGAATAAGAGCCTATTCCTTAACATGCGGTTACGAAAACACTTTTGGAAGTGTAACCAATGAAGACGCACTGACTATTTGCATACAACACTGGCCCAAACACAAGGTTAGAGAACAGTTTAATTCCAAGTTGCACAGAAAAGGGAGTGTGGCAAGAAACCAGTGATCTAACTGACTTCGTTAATTTCTGACTATCCGTATTGAGCATCCTTCCCCCACATGCTAAGGTTGGCGAACATGGAGTACTTCGAGAATACCCGCATCAGTTTAAATCATCTTCAACCGTAAAAGGTAAGGAGAATTTCCAAACACCAAGCGAACTCGCACAAACTTCAGCAGATATCATAATTTCAAGTCTTTGACAGTTCAGTCAAAGAAAAAGCAAGATTTTCTTCATTTGATTAGTGGTCAGGTCTCCAAGAGTTTACACCTATGGATTAGACGGATCGAAGGGCTCCCAACCTAGAAATCGAAAGCAATCCAAGGGAATAAGCCTGTTGACTTCAAACTTCTCCATAGGTCGACCTTTCTTCCTACCCCTCACAAGCACAGCACTAGTCTAGTGTGTTTTGGAGACGATGGCGGCGTGAATGCCTACCCCAGATGCAGATTACACCTAAGTGGTTGAAGTCTTCGCGTGGTCTTCAAGTAGGCGGTGTAGTTCTTCTTCAAGAAAGAGGCTCCAGAGGTGTTTGGCCCTACGGTATGATCACCTAAGTATTTCCTGGTGACGACGGAAATGTACACCAGGTATCGATAAGAACTTCATATGGCACTGTAAGACGGGACATCAGATCATTTTGTTTTCTAGAAGCGTCTGCAGAGTAACACGAAGTTGCTACGGATAAACCAGTAGGTGTGGACTCCTCCGTCGAACCGGTCGTTGCCGCTGTTCATATTGCCACCTTGAGTTTGGAAAACCAGCTGGTTTTCGGGGCGCAGTGTTGATTTTGTCAAGGTCTGTTGCATTATTTTGATAGTGCTGGGCTTTGATTGATGTTGAAAGGTGGCCCCACGCTTTGCTGTTTTCCCCAAATAAGATACGTTACTTATCTTTGTTGTTACACCGTCTACTTTGACCGTCTCCCTTACCCCTATTTAGTCCGAGCCCTGTAAACTTCGAAATGCCGAAATTAAACATTTTTCTTCGGTATTTTTTCTTCAGTAACTTATAATTCCCACCGTTTCTGGATGCACGAACAGTCGTTTTGCTCTGACCCAAACAATGCCCATTTGTTCGAGTGTGCTCAACCCGTTTTATCGTTCACCATTGTTGATCGGTGTCTGGTTGTCGATTTGTTTCACATGCAATTCCTTTGTTTGATTTCTGAGGATTTTCCCATTTGAGGTGAGAAACTCGATTTTCTTATACATTGATTCAATTAGTACCGTATTACGTCCAGTTATTACGAGCGCCTTCTCGTTTACCGTTTCGAGGATAGATTACCTCTGTCGTTGAATATTGAGAGGTATTTACCGGATCAACAGATTACGTGTAACTCGGCGTGAACTTGAATCGTTAGCGAACGATTCCATATGACTTGTGACAGGTAGGTTAAGTGATCGCAACCTGGATGATCATAGCCCACCTCAGATGGACGGTCCGTATTGGCTACAGCTATATGAACTCTGACTGACAATGATATAGATAATTTCTCAAAGCGATTGCCCACTGTGAACGGTTTCAACCTATTGTATGCTACCAGTAGTTTGATTACACATATCAGTGAATGGAGATCAGTTCTCTGACCTTCACACACACACAAACCATCACTTAAGAGCCAGTAGAGGAACGGACTGAACGAAATGTGAGACGATAACCTTTGTGTTACGAGCCGAAAACAACGTAGGCAAATATAGTAAGGGAGATAGAGCGGACAACCGCTGGTTTTATTGGATTTTTAGCTTCAAGGCATAGAGAAACATTCGAGCATCTTTCATTTCAAACTAGGGACTAGATCATTTCAGTTTATTCTAATCGTTGGTCGACGGTTACCCAGTACAGAAGATCGAGGTGCAACAGTTGCTTACCTGAACCTCATGCAGACCGAGAATGCAAAGTTGCAAAGATTTGGGTCGCGGTCACCCGACTTTTACTTAGCACCGCTATGTGTAAATGTAATACACCTCTGCCAATCGGCAGGTTGGGTGGATCGGTGAACGTAGTACTGTTTTGAAGACGTAAAGTGATGTACCACTAACTGTGAACGAGACCTGAAAACAATTATTTCAAATGTCTCCCAGATGCGAAAAAATAGCTATGAAAGGCGATTAGTTTGTGTTTAGCGTGACCTTTGATTATGTCTAATCCATTAGTACGTCCTCATCTAGGGTTCAATAGTTCAGCCTGTCATTCGTATCTTGTGAAGTTGTTGCTATTATTGAAAGGTATGATGTAGTGCCACAGTGTGACCTAGGATACTCAGTCTTGATATCTTGAGCCCTCTTTCAACATCCGTGGGTTAGAAATAGCTTACAAAGAACATTATTTCGGTAATTCTCTATGTCCAGGCTGAACTAACTAGTCAGAGTCTGTTATATGATTCCATTCCTCTGTGAATTCAGACAGACTTGACGAACACATGTTACACGCCAACTTTTACTCGACTATGAGTAGGTCTTGCAAAGGGTTGTGTGGTTGGTGAAAGATCCTGCAGCAGAACACATTCAAGTTGTGGCGCGTCGGCAATAAATAGGGAATTTTCCCCATTATAGGCAAATTCTCTGGACGTAACGGGACATAACTTGTCGTGACCCGCTTTGTCGCTTTTCGTTACGGTTTTAGCACCCAACAATAGGACGGACTTCAACAGTTGGCTCAAGGTGGAGACTGGAGAGCACGCTAAAAATGAAAGAAATGCTTTCAGCGTGAATCATCCCGAACAATAGGTGAGCTAGGTGTTTACCGGGCAAGCTTTCTTGACTTTTAGTTGTACTTTGCAATGGACTGAGATCATTCGGAACAATTTTTTCCAAGTCCCGTCCACTGGTAGTGTTACTCACCTTTTAATACTCAAGAGCATACTCGGTACGGTGAGAGTGATGAGGGTGCATTAGTTTATTTGGTATCGTACCACACAACTGTCGGTTGTTTGCGATTCAGCAAAACATCATCAATATATAGCAGTAAAGGAGAGCTTGCAGACTGTGAGATTTCGCGCCCTCTATTGGCTAGCTCAGCGGGCTTATTAAAAGCTAATTGGAGTATAATCGTTAGGTTGAACCAACTAGTAAAACGATTTTGTCAGTTGCTCATTTCTTAATGTGGAGCTTAACGACAAAGTTACGTTTGACCTGAAATCAAACACCCGATAGCAGGAATTACTGATACGTGTACGCTTGTCACCTTATGTGTTAGTTTCTTTGACGAGCGAAGAAGGGTATCGTTTTAGGCTTTGTTTAAGGATTACTGATGAGTAGTCGGGGATTTGGTTTACTTTCAAATTGAAGATCACTTACATTTGATCGCAGCTCTCGCATTCAGATAGACTTTGCAGTCAGCCTCTTTTGAAAAGAAGCACCAGACTCGAGTTTCGCTCTCATTAGAGCTCCTCAGTAGTGTATATCTTTGCCACGGCCAGGATGTGTTTAAGGAATCAGAAACCTTTGAATATAGACCCTGAAGTCCCTGTAAGACAGTCCCCGTCGTAACGTTTGAAGATTAGGTGTGACGTGGCTGTAAAACAACGGCACGGTACTGTATCATTTTAGTAGGTTTGAGTTGATGTTCAGTCTACATATTGTCGTGCAAAATACCACTCAGCAAGGTGGTCGCTAGAACAGTGAAGAACACAATTGGCAGACATCGAACAAATCAGTCGTACTTACCTATGTAAGTGGAGACGACAAACAAAACAGGTAATTTATTGACGAGAACGGGCTCTCACTCTTCTCCTGATTGTAATGCTAACTTGGTCAGCCGGCCAGTCAATGCCGGATTCCATATCACATGTGCTTTGCTGTGTCTCCTGCATTCTAGCCCGGCCTACCCAAACTACACAAACAAAACACAAACGGACATTTCCAACCCCCTTTACGCCCTGTCCACTCAAGACGCAGATGCGCCCTGTCTACCATGGGTCTGCATACACTGTCACCCGAGGTTCATCCACCTGACGCTCTTGACAGGCAAACGCCGGTGATACAGGGAGGAGAGGGAAAAAAGAACAGAGTGGACACTAAACACAACAGGGTTGGTAAACTCATGGACGTCTATTTCCATATGGGCCCTTCATATTCCGTTGCAGCTATTCGGTATTTTTTTTCTGTAGCCAGGAGGAACCTGTTCGAGCACGTATGCCAGCGGTGTTTAGTGGGAAAGCCGGTTCATACATAGCACACAGTCACTTACTAAGATATACGGTCTTGTACAGTTTAACCGACCGTCTGTGTACGTGAGACGCAGAACCACGCTCGGCCGTGCCGTGGTTGTCGTCGATGCTGCCACCGCTGTTTTACGGTCACAAACTCGAAGGTGACAGGTTGAGATGCTGAGTGTCCTCAATTGGTGTGTCATGATCGAATACATACATATAACTGACTGGCTGCTTTTGTGCTGATCGAATCACACAAAAACACAAAAGACAAATATGCACATACACACTGTACATACATAAACTGGCTCACGCTCCACCCTTTCGGGCTGTCAACAGACGTATGCTACCACACCCGAAGGCACGAAACAAGCACAGACGAGATAGCAAAGAGTCGATCGGTGTCAGCAAAGTTACCTATCCGCTCGTTCCATGAAACCTTTACGTATTGTGCTGCGCTCAAACTCGGAAATTAAGGAAGTGTGGTAAACATCCGTTTGTGTTTCATTATTGAATGAACCATGAAGAAAATCGTCTTCTGTTTTTACTCTGGCAAAACAGTCTATGAGGAGTGGTTGTGCGAAATTAAAGTGTGAAAACATTCTGGTAATACGTTCTTATGACATCCAGTTCCACCTTAAGGATTTCATAGGAAGGTGGAAAGTTACTTGCTGTCTTCGAGAATATATGTGCATATATATAATGGCTTTCTTGGAGTACGTCTAAAAGAAGACTAATTTGCTGTCACAATGTCAAAAACAGTTGGTCCTCTTTGATCGTTGTTTTATTCGAGTAATTACTTTCAAGGGTCCACGGATGTACTTTGTCTTTAAAAACTTTTGAACAGAATTTGCACGGTCTTTTTGTCCAAATTTATGATTTACGGTCTTCCTGTTCCCAACCTTCACAGCCCAATAATTCGGTCTAATTGTATTAGCCAATTGGACAGTCAGTTGGAAAGGTTTAGATAGGAACAATCGGGTTGCTCATTCGCAAGCCTCAGCTCCTATCATGGGGACGGTGCAAAACCTGGTTAATAACTTAGTGCTATCGTATCTCATCGTAGGCATGGCAACGCGAATACGGGATCATGTAAACAATGCATGCCGCAATGGGGCTGCACGACACATCTAACAAAACTAGATACCTTGACCTAATGCTCCACCTATGATTATGATTTTCATTGCCATCTTGGATATGTGAATTTCGGTGGACTTTTGACCCTATGGGTAACTGATCCAGATGTTGTGGTGAACAAGAGAGGGAGGGAAAAAAAAGGAAAGCCGTTATAATCGTCGATATATTTGTCGCTAACTAAAGTACGGTTACGTCTAAACCCTAACCCTGAGAAATTAATCATCAAGAACCCACTCAGCCTTGTTCGTCTTCATCAGTTATTTAGCAAATGTCATTAAGGTTATAGCTATCGAGAAACAAGTACGGTTGTATTGAACTACAGCGATTGGTATGCGACAGGTTTGCCTGCGTGGTGTCTGGTTTGCTCCGATTGAGATAGACTATCTGATCCTGCCATTATTGTGTTTCAGGGTGTAGGTAACCGCGTGCATCTCTGATCCATCGGTTCAAATTTCAATGCAGTTGTAAACGTTGCGCAACCAGTCTTACTAGGTATGTGACAACAGGTCGTGTTGGAAATACAATACTATTCAGTCGAACTAGTATCCTTTATGAGGTTTCCGATTGGAAATACCCTCGCTTGTTATGCATTCCTGACAAATATTAGATACTAAGTAATTTTCACCATCCAGTTTAAAACCATAATAGTATGCTGGTGATAGTTGTAATTTGTGACATTAGGAAGATGGACTTTGGTATTGATATGTTCGCGGAGCTTGGCATTTAGGTTGCAAACGTTTCATCACCAAGTGAGATGACATCATCAGTGCATGAGTGTTTCAGCGTATAATTTTGATGATGTCACCTCGC